>OU611765.1:6943342-7180842 GCA_914767535.2 Dunaliella primolecta
ACACACACACACACACAGGCGGCTGGAGCTTTTTGGTGAGGAGCACAACATCCGGGATGGGTGGGTGACAGTGGGCAGGAACCTGCCGACCTCCAACTTCCGGCCCAATGTGTATGCATCACACTTCCGGGTGAGTGCAAGGTCTTCTCCCTCCCTAGGAAGCCGGCTGTGCAAACCTGCTACGCGGGCCTCCATTTAAATCAGCAGAGGTTCCTCTCAAGGCCCAAAGCCTTTTGAAGCTCAGCGTCAAAGCAGAGACTCTTTTGCTGTGTCACCCAAGCGGCACTCTAAATAGTAAAGACTTCCTTTGACCCACGGTGTCACCCTGAAGGCACTCTATATATTATTAAGACTCCCGTGGCTCCTAGAGTGTGAAGACTTCCTTTGACTCACGGTGTCACCCTGAAGGCACTCTATATATTATTAAGACTCCCGTGGCTCCTAGAGTGTGAAGACTTCCTTTGACTCACGGTGTCACCCTGAAGGCACTCTATATATTATTAAGACTCCCGTGGCTCCTAGAGTGTGAAGACTTCCTTTGACTCACGGTGTCACCCTGAAGGCACTCTATATATTATTAAGACTCCCGTGGCTCCTAGAGTGTGAAGACTTCCTTTGACTCACGGTGTCACCCTGAAGGCACTCTATATATTATTAAGACTCCCGTGGCTCCTAGAGTGTGAAGACTTCCTTTGACTCACGGTGTCACCCTGAAGGCACTCTATATATTATTAAGACTCCCGTGGCTCCTAGAGTGTGAAGACTTCCTTTGACTCACGGTGTCACCCTGAAGGCACTCTATATATTATTAAGACTCCCGTGGCTCCTAGAGTGTGAAGACTTCCTTTGACTCACGGTGTCACCCTGAAGGCACTCTATATATTATTAAGACTCCCGTGGCTCCTAGAGTGTGAAGACTTCCTTTGACTCACGGTGTCACCCTGAAGGCACTCTATATATTATTAAGACTCCCGTGGCTCCTAGAGTGTGAAGACTTCCTTTGACTCACGGTGTCACCCTGAAGGCACTCTATATATTATTAAGACTCCCGTGGCTCCTAGAGTGTGAAGACTTCCTTTGACTCACGGTGTCACCCTGAAGGCACTCTATATATTATTAAGACTCCCGTGGCTCCTAGAGTGTGAAGACTTCCTTTGACTCACGGTGTCACCCTGAAGGCACTCTATATATTATTAAGACTCCCGTGGCTCCTAGAGTGTGAAGACTTCCTTTGACTCACGGTGTCACCCTGAAGGCACTCTATATATTATTAAGACTCCCGTGGCTCCTAGAGTGTGAAGACTTCCTTTGACTCACGGTGTCACCCTGAAGGCACTCTATATATTATTAAGAATCCCGTGGCTCCTAGAGTGTGAAGACTTCCTTTGACTCACGGTGTCACCCTGAAGGCACTCTATATATTATTAAGACTCCCGTGGCTCCTAGAGTGTGAAGACTTCCTTTGACTCACGGTGTCACCCTGAAGGCACTCTATATATTATTAAGACTCCCGTGGCTCCTAGAGTGTGAAGACTTCCTTTGACTCACGGTGTCACCCTGAAGGCACTCTATATATTATTAAGACTCCCATGGCTCCTAGAGTGTGAAGACTTCCTTTGACTCACGGTGTCACCCTGAAGGCACTCTATATATTATTAAGACTCCCGTGGCTCCTAGAGTGTGAAGACTTCCTTTGACTCACGGTGTCACCCTGAAGGCACTCTATATATTATTAAGACTCCCGTGGCTCCTAGAGTGTGAAGACTTCCTTTGACTCACGGTGTCACCCTGAAGGCACTCTATATATTATTAAGACTCCCGTGGCTCCTAGAGTGTGAAGACTTCCTTTGACTCACGGTGTCACCCTGAAGGCACTCTATATATTATTAAGACTCCCGTGGCTCCTAGAGTGTGAAGACTTCCTTTGACTCACGGTGTCACCCTGAAGGCACTCTATATATTATTAAGACTCCCGTGGCTCCTAGAGTGTGAAGACTTCCTTTGACTCACGGTGTCACCCTGAAGGCACTCTATATATTATTAAGACTCCCGTGGCTCCTAGAGTGTGAAGACTTCCTTTGACTCACGGTGTCACCCTGAAGGCACTCTATATATTATTAAGACTCCCGTGGCTCCTAGAGTGTGAAGACTTCCTTTGACTCACGGTGTCACCCTGAAGGCACTCTATATATTATTAAGACTCCCGTGGCTCCTAGAGTGTGAAGACTTCCTTTGACTCACGGTGTCACCCTGAAGGCACTCTATATATTATTAAGACTCCCGTGGCTCCTAGAGTGTGAAGACTTCCTTTGACTCACGGTGTCACCCTGAAGGCACTCTATATATTATTAAGACTCCCGTGGCTCCTAGAGTGTGAAGACTTCCTTTGACTCACGGTGTCACCCTGAAGGCACTCTATATATTATTAAGACTCCCGTGGCTCCTAGAGTGTGAAGACTTCCTTTGACTCACGGTGTCACCCTGAAGGCACTCTATATATTATTAAGACTCCCGTGGCTCCTAGAGTGTGAAGACTTCCTTTGACTCACGGTGTCACCCTGAAGGCACTCTATATATTATTAAGACTCCCGTGGCTCCTAGAGTGTGAAGACTTCCTTTGACTCACGGTGTCACCCTGAAGGCACTCTATATATTATTAAGACTCCCGTGGCTCCTAGAGTGTGAAGACTTCCTTTGACTCACGGTGTCACCCTGAAGGCACTCTATATATTATTAAGACTCCCGTGGCTCCTAGAGTGTGAAGACTTCCTTTGACTCACGGTGTCACCCTGAAGGCACTCTATATATTATTAAGACTCCCGTGGCTCCTAGAGTGTGAAGACTTCCTTTGACTCACGGTGTCACCCTGAAGGCACTCTATATATTATTAAGACTCCCGTGGCTCCTAGAGTGTGAAGACTTCCTTTGACTCACGGTGTCACCCTGAAGGCACTCTATATATTATTAAGACTCCCGTGGCTCCTAGAGTGTGAAGACTTCCTTTGACTCACGGTGTCACCCTGAAGGCACTCTATATATTATTAAGACTCCCGTGGCTCCTAGAGTGTGAAGACTTCCTTTGACTCACGGTGTCACCCTGAAGGCACTCTATATATTATTAAGACTCCCGTGGCTCCTAGAGTGTGAAGACTTCCTTTGACTCACGGTGTCACCCTGAAGGCACTCTATATATTATTAAGACTCCCGTGGCTCCTAGAGTGTGAAGACTTCCTTTGACTCACGGTGTCACCCTGAAGGCACTCTATATATTATTAAGACTCCCGTGGCTCCTAGAGTGTGAAGACTTCCTTTGACTCACGGTGTCACCCTGAAGGCACTCTATATATTATTAAGACTCCCGTGGCTCCTAGAGTGTGAAGACTTCCTTTGACTCACGGTGTCACCCTGAAGGCACTCTATATATTATTAAGACTCCCGTGGCTCCTAGAGTGTGAAGACTTCCTTTGACTCACGGTGTCACCCTGAAGGCACTCTATATATTATTAAGACTCCCGTGGCTCCTAGAGTGTGAAGACTTCCTTTGACTCACGGTGTCACCCTGAAGGCACTCTATATATTATTAAGACTCCCGTGGCTCCTAGAGTGTGAAGACTTCCTTTGACTCACGGTGTCACCCTGAAGGCACTCTATATATTATTAAGACTCCCGTGGCTCCTAGAGTGTGAAGACTTCCTTTGACTCACGGTGTCACCCTGAAGGCACTCTATATATTATTAAGACTCCCGTGGCTCCTAGAGTGTGAAGACTTCCTTTGACTCACGGTGTCACCCTGAAGGCACTCTATATATTATTAAGACTCCCGTGGCTCCTAGAGTGTGAAGACTTCCTTTGACTCACGGTGTCACCCTGAAGGCACTCTATATATTATTAAGACTCCCGTGGCTCCTAGAGTGTGAAGACTTCCTTTGACTCACGGTGTCACCCTGAAGGCACTCTATATATTATTAAGACTCCCGTGGCTCCTAGAGTGTGAAGACTTCCTTTGACTCACGGTGTCACCCTGAAGGCACTCTATATATTATTAAGACTCCCGTGGCTCCCAGAGTGTGAAGACTTCCTTTGACTCACGGTGTCACCCTGAAGGCACTCTATATATTATTAAGACTCCCGTGGCTCCCAGAGTGTGAAGACTTCCTTTGACTCCCGGAGTCCCCCAGAAAGGAATGCATCCACGCTCAGAAATGTAGACTCCTGGAAGTCTCCTAGCAAAAGGAATATGTATAAACTCAGAAATGTAGACTCCTGGAAGTCTCCTAGCAAAAGGAATATGTATAAACTCAGAAATGTAGACTCCTGGAAGTCTCCCAGCAAAAGGAATAGATCTAAACTCAGAGGTGTAGACTCCTGGAAGTCTCCCAGCAAAAGGGATAGATCTAAACTCAGAAATGTAAACTCCTGGAAGTCTCCCAGCAAAAGGAATATATTTAAACTCAGAGGCAGAGGCTTCTGTAGCCCCCCAACAGGGAAAAATGCATCCACAGCACAACTCACAAGTGAGGCCCCAGGACTCGTAACCCTCCCAGTCGTACATGCACGCAGCCTTTTGGCTGGAAAGTAGGCTCTTCTTTTCTAGTCATGAATGCATTTGCAGCCATGCAGCCATAGTGATAACTGCCCTTGCAGCCATAGTCATGAATGCATTTGCAGCCCTGCAGCCGTAGTGATAACTGCACTCACAGCCATGATCATGAATGCATTTGCAGCCCTGCAGCCAGAGTGATAACTGCACTCACAGCCATGATCATGAATGCATTTGCAGCCCTGCAGCCACAGTGATGAGTGCATTTGCAGCATAAATGCTTTGTCGGAAGTGCATATGTGCATCCTCCTGTGGCAGATGCTCAGTCAGGCTCAGCTGAAGCTCATCCCCCTGCCATCTGGCCTGACACAAACGCATGGCACATCCACATCCAGGTTTGGGTTGGGTGCTAGTCTGCCACAGGAGCAACCTGTACTGCTTCCACTTGGGCTGAATGCTGTTCTGCCGCAGCTCTGATGTGTCGTGCAAGCTTTTCATGACATGTTTGCTCGCAAGTGATTTCAGTGTGTTCAGTTTGCAAAAACAGAGTGCGCACTTGCATCAGAGCGCCAGCAAGGCATAATAAGGCCAGCTGTGTGATACTTCCCTAAGCACAGTACAGCCAGCTGTGTGACACTTCCCTCGGCACAGTACGGCCAGCTGTGTGGCACTGCCTTCATTAAACATATGGCCAGTCAAGTTAGAGTGCCAGCAAGGCATTATAAAGCCAGCTGTGTGACACCCCCCTAAGCACAGTATGGCCAGCTGTGTGACACTTCCTTCAGCACAGTACAGCCAGCTGTGTGGCACTGCCTTCATTAAACATATGGCCAGTCAAGTTGAAGCGCCAGCAAGGCATTATGAGGCCAGCTGTGTGACACCTCCCTAACCAAAAAGATATCCAGACACAGCAACGCGCAGCGAGGCCAGCTGTATGTAACTGCCGCCGTCGAACAGATGGCGAGGCACAAAATCACAAGGCAAGGCCGTCTGTTTGGCGCCAAGTCCATCACAAAGATGTCCTGGCACAACAAACGCTCTGTGAGTCTGGCTGGGTGACATTGGCCGTGAAACAAAAAGCGGTGTAAGAGGTTCACACCCTCCATTCTCTCACACACTTCAGGCATCAATTCTTTACTGCGGTGCAAACGATTGCTCATGTGAACTGCATGCAAATTTGGGTGCTTGTGTCAATGGGTTGCACATGTCGACCTGAAGGAATGCACAGAGGCATCTAAGCACCAAACGCAAGTTGTATAGTGTGCACACAAGTGTAATAATGTGCTGAAATATGGGACATCAAGAGGTCTTGAAGCGGTGGAGCATTGCCCCTGAGTGCTGTAGGATATCTTCCCACAACATTTCAATACGAAGGCAGTTCAAAACAAGAAGCGCGCGTGCACGCACGCGCACACACACAAACACACACACACTGTTGACACGCACAGGGCATGGACGGACAAGTGTACGTGGAGAACACGACAGGCGGCAGGGTCCCCCGCAACGCGCCCACCCTCATCCCCACCACCCCAGAAATTGAAGAGTCTCGTCCCAAGAGCCCTCCACCAACTCATGGCAACAGAGGTCACCGTTAGGCATTTCCTATGAGGAATTGTGGCCAAGGTCACCGTTAGGCATTCCCTATGAGGGCTCGTGGCCAAGGTCACCTCTAGGCGTTCTGCGGCATAGGGAGACGTGGCCAAAGAATAAGAGGATCCTGGAGACTGAGGAATCCAGGCAAATCCTGTTTGCCAACCCATGGTAGCAGAGATCATTGCTATTTGTGCCTTTTCTTCTACCACGCTGAACATAGGCTGGCGTGAATCTGTATCCTTGGCAACTTTTGAGGGTGCAAAACACAACCTCACAGAGCATTTGTCTTGTACAGGTTACAGATTACAGAGACAAAGAAGGACTCCAGCCAGAATGACCGGTTGCTCATAACAAGAAAAAAAATCCATAAAGAAAAAGGAAGCAAATTGTTGCTGTTTTGATTCATGAAGGTGGACATTTGGACAGATTGCACATTGTGAGCAGAACACAGGTATGGAGCCGTCTGAGGAGAAGGGTGGGAGAGAGGGAGGAGAGGGCCAGAGAACAAGGAAGTATACTTGATTCGAAGAGAACCGACCTGGGGGCGTCTACACAAAATGTGCACATTTATCTTGTAGGAGGCATGCCCCCCGCAATAAAATACCTTTAAGAGAAAATGCATTTTGTGCCACAGGAAAAGCATGCTGCATGCCGTGCATTCTTATTGCCACTGCCTTTTTTTGGCCTTGCTGGATGGGACTTGCAATTCCTTGGGCCAACTTGTGTTTTTCTCTGTGGTTGATGCCGGGAATTTTTCAGGCTCATCTCTCTGTAACCTCTCATAACCTTGGTAACCTCTTACCTCATCTCTCCTGTACCCACACCTTCGGGACATGTATCAAGATTGGAACAATACAAGGGTTACAAGGGAGGATGGCCTACGTAGGCTGTATACAGCCCGAGAATCTAATTTGGGACGATACAGAGAAGACCAGCATGGCCCCTGCGCAAGGATGACAAGGAATGAAAATGGTGACATAGCTGCAAATGCCCGCCAGGGCATCTCGGACTTGAATCATAGATTGAGGAAGCTTGAAAAGGAGGGTGTGAAAGGAAACTGGAAAAGAGGAAAAAAACATGATTACAGGAGGTCAAGATGGTTACAAGGGGATGACATTCAGCCAGATCATTTGGCTAATCGGCTTGTGGTTAGTCTCAGATAGCCAGATATGAATCCATAAGCTTAGACACAAAAAAGCTTTATGTTTTGCTGAAGGAAATGAGAAACAACCTGAGACCTGACTTGATGCAACAAAAAAGGTTGTGTCTCGGAGAAATGTGGATGTGAGCCTCACCTGAGGTTCAAAAAGCACGTGATACTCGCAGCGCAAAGAACAAACTTGTCCATCACTACATGTAAAAAGAAATAGCGCTTCATTGTGAGTTTCATTGCAAGAGCATCTGTCACACACGATTGTTCCATCCCGCCAAACAACCGATTCAACTTTCAGAGTATGAGCATAAAGCCGGCTTTCCTTGTTTGGAAGGCTGACAGTGCTGGCTCTCCTTGCTGTCGAAGGTCTTGAACTCCAGTCTTTCAGCTATCATCCTGTTTCTTTCTCGTTGCTGGACCTGTCTTCTTTCTCTGCCCGCCGTGCTTCTCTTAGTCTGGACTTCGTGGTGGGTGGGTCATACATTCTGTGCACCAATGTGTCCCCCTTACCTTTATAGATGTAATAGAGTGTTCACTGCCTATGTATTTTTTCTTTCCTTTCATGAAGCCGGAATCTGCTCACATTACGCATAACTTGCTTAGGCAAATATAGAATAAGAACCAAGGCAGGGGTCATAGGTTTGGCGAGCGTTGCATGCAAAAGAAGTAGCAAACCAAGCTTGGTAGGTAGCAAGTTTAATGTTGTTTCCTCTGGGATCCACTAACTCAGCTTCCCTCCAAAAAGAAGACTACAGAAACAAAAGGCCCCCACTGGCAGTTAAAACGAAAGATTGCTAGCCTGTTCATTAAAAAGAAAAAATCCTTGCACAAAGGATGAAGCCTGTTCCTGATTTGGTTCAACAGGCATACATATCAAAAGACTGTACATGGTGAGTGGAAGATGGATAAGATCCGTGCGGATAGAGGATTTGCAGTGCATAGTGAAAGAAGAGGAAATGACAACTTAAACAACATGAAAGGTTGTGTGCTCTATGATGATAAAACATTTCCTAACTAGCGAGCTAAGCCAACAGCTGATGTGATGTGCAATAACCATCCCTTCAAACACATTTTGGGTGTGGGACATTGCCTCATGGTAAGACCGCGGGCCTTTTTAAAGTAACCTTAGCCCCAAAAAACTATATGGTCCTCCAACATAAATATCATAGGAAAAGAAGGAGAAAAAGAAAAAAAAACCACGTGGGCAGTGAGAGCACTCCCTACATCAATAAAGGAAAAACGAGACACATGGGCTCAAAGAGCCGTGATTCCCCCTCACCAGAGGGAAAGAAAAGAAAAGAATAACTATGTAGGCAGTGAACACTCCCTACATCAATTAAGGAGAGGGGGCCACATTAGTGCACAGACTGTATGACCCACCCGCCACGAAGTTCAGACTGAGAGAAGCACGACAGACAGAGAAAGAAGACAGGTCCAGCAACGAGAAAGAAAGCAGGATGATAGCTGAAAGACTGGAGTTCAAGACCTTCGACAGCAAGGAGAGCCAGCACTGTCAGCCTTCCAACCAAGGAAAGCCATGCCCAGGAGCTGTCTGCTGAGCACAACTAATGTTTGCATTCTGGCAGACTAGCTCAACTAGCTGCTAGCAGCTGCTGACCACGTAGAAGCCTGTGAAACAGCCCTCAGAGCACTAGCCAACACATAAAGCGCACGCCTTGCCCGGCCCCCAGACCACAGGCACCACCCTCCACTCGCCTTATATCCATGCCTCCCTTGCCGCCGTTCGGTGCTTGGCCCCTCTTCGCCGCTGCCTCCACCACTCCACCAGCGTCCCATGCACACCTCCCGCCACAGAATCAGCTGCATTCTGCAAGCCTCTTCTAGCCCACACCAACTCCCACGCTGCTGCTTGCTGCTGCACGCCGCTGTTGCACGGTAACGACAAGCGGAAACAAACCGCAAGTGCATGCTCCAAAGAGTGTGCATGGCACCAGCCGTCGCCGTCACCAGCACACCGCCTTCCAAAGAGGGAAGGGGAAAACAAAACTGCGCAAGCATTAATTGATCTAGGGAGAGGCTCTCTGCTAAGTAGCATTACTTTCTTCCCAAATCAACATTATTTGCTCAGTTTGTGCACACAATCTTTGACAACGACAATCCAGAACTCGGCAGAAGTGCTTCCTCTTCCAGTTAGCGTTTCTATTCTAGGTTGGCTCAGAATTGGTTAGAGGCACTCTTTTGCCTCAGCCAGGCCGCCCTTGCAGGCAGTGTCAGGCTGAGAAAGTGACGCAGGCATAACAGTGTCTTGACATCCCATGACCAGAACTGAACTTCGTGTGCTGGACTGATGCACTTAACTGGCGTGGCACTGCTGGCTTCCTCCTCCAAGGGCTAGGTGAGCTTACTCACACATGGGCTACTTTACCAGGGGCTTGACTGGGTTTACAAAGATGATAAGAACAACTTGTCTTGAAGATGCCAGTGGTGTTCCTACGTGAAGTAAAGTCCTCTCAACACAGCCTCAGCTGTGTTGCCACAAGGATAAATACCACTGTCCAACTAACTCAACTGACTTGCAGCACACTCTTGGCACAGCAGACTCTCGTCGTGACGGCAGATACAATTTTGTAACCCTCTCCTGGAGGCCTTCTTTCTTCCTGTAACCTGTAACCTGTAACCCTCTCCTTTCCATTCCTTACCTTAAAATCCCTGAATGCTCTTGAAACGTATTCTTGTCACCCCTGATACATGTACTGCAGTGCACTGTCTATCACATGTTATGGGCATCTACCTGATCCAACAGATTACACCTTTGAGCTTGATCTTCCTTGTGCTGTTGCATCAAACACCAGACCACAACAAACACGACCTCTTATTTCTACCATTTTACTGAACTGTATGAGCTGAGCAATATTTGGCCAAGGCTGATTACAGGCCCGAGTGTTTTGTTCAGCTGCCCTTGTAGGCATAAGAAAAGAAAAGAAAAACTACGTAGGCAGAGGGAACTCTCCCTACATCAATTAAGGAAAAGGAGACACATTGGCTCAGAAGAGCCGTGAGCCTCCTTTACCACTGGCATATGTAGTGATGTAACCATACCTTGAAATCCCTTACTAAGGGGTAGTAGTACTATAACTTTTGAATTTCTTCAGACAGCTAGCCAGCTTTGAGGGGACTTCCCTTTTGCTGCCTAGACCATGGGCAGTCTTTTCTCTCCTCTCTTGTGTAATTCGAAAGAAGCCCAGTGCGCATGTGAATGCGCTAGCACCTGATGCGCTCTTGAGGAGACCCTTTTCCAATTTACATCACCAAGATCAGCATGGGTACTGCTAGTGATCCTCCTAGGCCCCATCGGTTTCCTTCTTATCCTGGTGGAGAGGACACACCTTACCTCAGTCCTAGGTTAGTTCTTTAACTTAATAGACGTTGGAAATGTCTTTCATTGCCTAAGTAGCTTTTCTTTTCTTTCCTTTCTAGACATCATCATCCGCCCCTCACATGGGCAGATACCAGCTAGGAAGTTGGTTTTGCTGGATGCTGACTCACTCGGAGCCACTGCTTTGCAGTGCTTTTGAAAGTTTGGCCTAAGGATGTTTTCATGTAAGGCAAGTAAATAGCAAGGAAGCTGCACCTTGTTAAATAGCAGTAAGGCTCAATTGCTCTAACCAGTACAAAACTCAGATATCGAGTTGCAAAGCTTGAACCTGCCGCCAGAAGGGCACAGGCAATGCACAACTTGTTTCGGGCCCTTTGAAAGAGCTCAGGTGCAAGCTCAGCTCATGCAAACTATTATCTACGACGGCGTCACCTCAGGCCCCGTTCCTGTCAAGCGCATTCCCTTGGCCAGGCGCTCTAACACCTGCAGAGGACACGTCACAAAAGCAATAAAGTGATGACCACGGGAAACCACTATCCGTGACTAGGTAAGAAAAACGCAAACGGCGTACACACCAGGGGTTCAGCAGAGTTACCCTGAGCATTGCCAAGAAAGGTTTGCTGTATGCAAGATCCTTTGGGTTTTGATTTGTGCTTGTGAAGTTGCACATGAAAAATGAGTTTCAGGTTTATGCTGGTTGGTCAGGATTCTGTGCTAAAGCATAATACCAGTTCAGGGTTTAGCATTGAAACCCTAAGGAAAACTCTGGCACCAGAGATTCGCCAACTTCCTGACGATGGGGGGAATCGCATTACAATGAGATGGAACTTGATCTCTCAGAAAGACAAAAGACAATAGTGTTCCTGCTGAATTCCGTCCAAATCGGAGGTCCAAGGGTAAAACCCTATGCTTCTAGACATACAGAAGTGAAGTTGGTGAGGTCAGAAGACCTGCAAGTGGCTCCTCTTTCTCTGCATGCCACCCAGGACTGATCACGCTCTGCGGCACCTGGGACTTCAGCATTTATCAGTCTGTCTTTGCACTCACACAATGGAGCCGCTGTAATCCTGTCAAGATCAATATCTTAAAGTTGAATATCCTTCCCAACCTTGAGTCATTGAACAAAGCCTGTAACAAAGCCTGAGTACATAGACATGCTGGTAAGCTGCAGCATGAAAAATGCATGAATCGAGTGCTGACCACAAAGATTTACTGGCAAGCTACAGTAAAACAAAATGAGTTAAGTGCTGGCCATAAAGACTTGCTGGGACACAGATCCACCCCCCTTACTCTCTTGCGAATATCGCTGAATGAGCCCTGGTTGTAGACAGCCCCCACGGCCCAGAAACCCACCAAGGATATGTGCTTGCGCAGTCGAGATGTGTCTCGTGCTGGCGTCAAAGGTGATGCAGTGACGGAAGCCTCTTTTGCATTACGTGCTAAACAGGATCTCAGGAGCTGTGTCATTGAAGCCTGCAAGCAAGTGGGATTGTAGATACTTGCGTTGCCTTAAGTGCTAAACAGGATCTCAGGAGCTGTCATTGAAGCCTGCAAGCAAGTGGGACCTTGGATACTTGCATTGCCGCAAGTGCTAAGTAGGATCTCAAGAGCTGTGTCATTGAAGCCTGCAAGCAAGTGGGACCGTGGATACTTGCATTGCCGCAAGTGCTTTTGCAAGAGTACTTTCAAACCAATCCAACAAAAGGACACACACACAGACACACATACATGCGCGCATACACACACAAACACATACACACGCGCGCACACACACACACCTCTGTTATCTCCTCCCACCCCACGTCCTCATTGTCATGCACTTCTGGGCTTAGCGCCGCTTGCAGCAGGGAAACCTCCTCTGGCTGCAGCTGGAACTTGTACCTGGTCCAGATAGATGCGTAGTAGTGACTATTTCTGTGCAAATCTGCAAGGGCAAACAGATGTTGCTCTGCCCTCATACTTCAATCTAATCAATCAAACAAGCACTGGTGTTTGCACAAGTTCAGTGCCATGCATGAGCTCTAATATAATCAGATAAGTCAAACTTTCTTGTAACAGCAGCAAGCCTACTGTCATTTAGAAGCCATGCACACCAATTGTCTATTCATTCTCTGGACCGGGAGGTTTTAGATCACTCCACCCCAACGATTGGAAGTGCATACTTAGAAATATATCTGCACAAAATCGCACTTCCAGAGATGATTATTTTTCTGAGGTACAAAATTTGTCCGCACCCACCAAACACATTATTTTTGCGGCGTGATATGATGGTCACTACAGCAGCTTGTGAAGAAGGTGTGGTTGCATAGAGTTTGAGCATTTGTGCACCACAGAGCATTTGTGCACCATAGAGCAATCGTGCACCACAGAGCGATCGTGCACCACATATATACCACAAATATACCTGGCAGTGAAGAGCACACGGGCACAGAGAGCAGGGATTCGATTTGGATCCTAAGGGTATATGCACAGAGCAGTGGTAGCGGACCTCTGGCAGCACGTGCATTTTGTGCGCTCGAAATTTTGGCAGGCCTTGACAGACTGGCCGCACAATAGTGCGAGACAACCAGTTATGTCTTGCCCAAAACCCTAGCGTGTCAGCGCAACAGAGAAGCTAGCTGTTAAGCACAACAAAGCACAGCCTCTTGAAAACTAGAATGGCACGTCAGTAAAAGGCTGGAAGCACAACAGAGCGCACTGTAACGCATGGGGAGCACTGAGTGCAAGCAATATGTTAATGTGGCACAGAGCGGGCGTGCTTGTGCAGAAAAAAAAACTTCCGTCCCGAAGAGCAAGCACTGCTGAGATCAGAAAGCCTGATCTCCTTTAACAAAAGTTTCCTTCAAGAAAGCGAACTCCTTTACCAAGATCATGTTCTATCGAGATCAGACAGCATGATAGTGTGTGCAAGCTCAAAGGAAACATGCAAATGGAAAGGACCTTGCAAGGGTCTAAGCAGATCATGCAAGTGGAATGGATGTCACACATATTGAACGGTCGTGACAAATTTGGGCCAGTATTGCCTCCCAGCCTAATCTCCTTCCTCCAGAGTATGCTCGCACGTGCAAACACACTCCATACAATCAGTGGGACTTCCCTTCCACCCACCCCCATGAAGTGCGTCGGACAGTCAACTTTTCAAGGCATATCGCTGAGTGCTATGCTCTCTAATCCCTGAAACGTCAAAATATGTTTGATGCTGATCTGTTAGTAGCCAATGGCCTGGCTGACTCCAACCCAGAGAATGAGGAGTGGTACCAAATCACAGTATGAGGAAGGCAAGGCAGACTTCAACTCACTGTATGAGGAGCAGTATCAACTGGACCACACAAGCCAGCTTCTGTGAGGAAGCCTGCAGCTCCTCCTGCACAGCAGTAGTACACAAAAGCTGCTTGAGAACAAAATGTAGCTACTTCAAGTAAAATGCCGAGCCCCCAATTCTCAGCGAGCTTGATCTGCCAGCCTTTGCAGGGCGGTCTCCCAGTCTGCCTACAAAGCTGCACAAGCACGCCCGATGCACAAAAATTGTGATGCATCAGATGCACAAACAGTGGATCATGCATATTAGGTGTGCGAAGGGTAGTATTGGGCAAGGGGACTTCTGACTCAGACACAAGTACTCAGCACTTTTTGGCTGCCGGCTGCAGCAGCGTTGACCCCCGGTGCATCCTGCGTGTTTATAAAGGCACAAAACAGAGCTTTCCCAAGTGAAAGCTTTTCCTGTATGAAAATTGAAATGCTTCCTTTCCGGCTGTGGCACTGGTGGCTCCATGTGCCTGCAGCAACTGCATACCTTGTGCCTGCCAGCCACATGTGGTGCAGAGTTCAGTGCTTGCTGCATGACCGACGCGCACACCAGCAGCAAAAGCTGGCCCTGGCATTTGGTCCTTAAAAAAGCGTTCATTCTCAACTCCAAATCCAATACACACACACGTACACACACACACCTGAGCAGCCTCCATCTCTGAGCTGGTGGATGAGAGTGCCTGATATGTCTCCTCCATGAGCACATCCAGGTCGTTGAGGGCAGCAGGAGCCTTGTCCTGCAGAGTATAGTAGAAGCACACAGGCAAGAGGACCAGTCAGGCTCGCTGAGAGGATGAAGCAGTGGTACTGTCCTGCAGCCTCGCAAGATTGCAGGGGCTGCGTTTGATAAACGGGCTCGAGGAGGCCATGCTCGAATCCAGTGGCAGGTGCTTCAACTTGTAGCTGAGCAAAAGACCGGGTGCTCATTATGACGTGCTTAAACAGTAGAGTCCTATCCTGACAAAGACCTGCCAGGGCGCTTGCACAGGAACCTGTTTGTCTGGACATTGTACCCAGTCCCTTGGCTAGCACCAAAAGGCTGCCAAGGACACCAGGAAGATGACATATAACCCATCCTGAACCTCATCGGAATATGCTTCTGTCTGGCCTGGGAAAGCGCATCATGGCTCTCAAACATGCTTGCCCCTACACCCTTCTTTATCACCCATGCATGTTCCATATTACTCACCTTAGACTCGATGAGCAGCTGCTTCTGTATGGCCTGAGAAAACATATCAAGAGTCTCAATTATGCCTCATCCTACATTCCTCCACATCACCCATGCATGTTCCAAATCACTCGCATTAGGCCTACTACTTGTTGAGTAGTTGATCTTGTTTGGTCTGAGAAACAGATCATAGTTTGGCTCGCAGGTGCTCAAGCCCACTTGCATGCTCCATCTACTACATGCATGTTCCCTATTACCCACCCTAAATTTGATGAGCAGCTGCTTCTGTATGGTTCGGAAGAGCATGGCCTGCTTGCCTAGCTGTTCCCTTAAATCACGGGTGCGGAGTCTTGCAGCAAAGTGTGCCTCCACAACCTGCATCAATATCCGTTGAGTATTGACTGTGTGCCATGCATCCAACATGTAGTGTATGCCATGCAAAATGTGGCTCCACAACCTGCATCGACAGCAAACACGTAATGTTTGTACACCATGCTTAGGGACTATTGTGACTGTACAAGCTGTGTGTGTGTGTGTGTGCGTGCATGCAGGCTGAACCAGAGTAGCAATTCTCCAATTCTGACAAGCAAGCATGAAAATACCGGGGCTGAAAACATGGTGGGAGTGCTGGAAGCTCCGTCATTGAGTGCAAACACACCCCCAACTTTGTAAGGATTTCCCTAATTGTGAGCCACTGAATGCCATTGCAGTGCACCAACGGGCACACAACTTTAAGTCTGGAAAACAGCACAGACTTTTGGCAAGGTGATGATTTTGCTTTTAAGGCTTCCAGGCCGCATGCACAAGAAAGAGCCCAGCTTTTGTTCAATCCATGCTGCAAATCACGGAAAGACTAGACAAGCACAGTGCAGCATGCAGAAAACAGGCATACGTCTGGAAAGCAGCAGCAGGAGCAATACCACTCGAATCATTGCTCAAATCTGCATTTTTCAGCCACCAAAGAGTTCCTTCAGTGTAATTTGCTCTTTAGAGGGACTGCAGACTCAAGGTTAATGGTACTTTTTCAGAGAGGGTCAGCAGACCATGTGCCCAAATATGCTCCTTTGTTGCGTCTAAAGTGTGCCCACTCACAGCCACTTCATCTGATTGGGAGAGTTTAAGCAACAAAGTGTAGCTGGCGTTACAAGCTACCAGAGCATATGCTCAGATTTGTGTGAGTCACCCTGTGTGCTTAGATAGACTGGGCCAAAGCTTACACGGGGCACGCTAACCCTTATTTGGTGCTTTTTACGGGAATATGGCTAGAATCGCCATACAACACCAACCAATGGGTCTTTCAATCTATTGCTTTTGCAATAGTATTCTTCTGTTACAAGGGACCTAAATCACTAAAAAGCACCCAATTTGGTGCAGAGGGTCGTCAGATATGGAGTTTTGTTGGTGAAAACTAGGGTTCACGCCGCGGCTAATTAGGCATGTGCGCCCCAACTGGCACCTACCAAAGGAACCCAGCTTGAAAGGTGCCATTTGGGGCGCACATATGCATGGGAGCATGCAAAAACTGGCTGATTTTGGGCCTCAGATACTTTTTGAATCCTTGTCAGGTGTCGCTCTTGTCAAGCTGCTGTGCAAGCCCCTGCTCACGCCAAACCAGTCCTCTGGCAGGAGTGGCTTTTCAACAGCCACTCCCAGCAGGCTCAAACTTCAATGTTTTGCAGAACCAAGTCCAAAACATCCTTGTCAAGTCTCTCTGCAACCGCAGGCTCACCTCAAAAAAGTCCTCAAGTGGAAGGGGCTCCTCAAAGGTTACTGCCAGCGGGCCCTCTGGGGCAGCAGACATTGCTTCAGCCTCCTCATAGTACAGTGTAAGCCTCCGCACCAGCTCGGACATGATCTGCAGGTTGAAGGGACGAAAGACACACGCCTCAGACCGCCCTTACGCTTTCGTCGAGCAGCTTAAGCAGCCCCTGCACCAACTTGGACATATCTGCAGGTCGGGCGAATGAAGTCACACACACGGCTCAATCTACCCTTGCAATTCCAATTAGCACTGCATGAAAGATTGAGAGCACGCAGCTGTTTCAACCAATTAGTCAATAACGGAACCTATCAATCAACTGATCAATCAAGCAAGCAATCAATCGACTAACTAGCTAACCATCTAACCAACCAACCAATCAATCAATCATCGAAGGCCTCAAGAGCTACTCAGCCGGATCTTCTCAGTGGAAAGCAATCATGCAGCTCTCATGCTTGTATGCTCTCGTGTGGCTTTCATGTTTCTCACACCAATCCAGCTCACGGCATCACACCAACAACACACATGGCACCACATCAACGGTGGACATGCCATCACCAACAAAGCACATGGAACTGGTTGAATCAGCGTGCATTTGCCACAAGCCAAGAGACTGCCTGCAACTGTCAGAAGATGAGAGTCTGGAGTCAGCCTGCAACTGTTGGAAGCTAGGGATCTGGCCTGTCAAGCTAGTTTGCTTTAAACTGAGTCCCTGAGAGCACTGGGTGCAGCACCCCTGTAGGTTTGTATGAGCATTAGATTGTGCACCCATCTAAGTCCTGGACAATGAGCTGTCCGTCCCCCCTGTGTGCACCCCTCAGGACACCTATGGACATTGAACTCTGCACCCCCTGTCGCTGAACAGCCTTGTGCCCTTTGCACCAAGAACCCTTAAGCACCAGCATGCATGCATGCGCACACCCACAACCCACATACTTTGAGTGAGTCATAGGACACCTTTATGCCTCTTTGCATAGAACCCTTGATCCCTTATACCCTTCGGCATGCATGCCCGCACTCCCTCACCATCCACATGGCCACCCTTTGGAAGAAAATCCATATGTCCCACTGCATGCGCGTATGCACTCCCTCACCATCCACATGGCCACCCTTTGGAAGAAAACCCATATGTCCCACTGCATGCGCGTATGTACTCCTCACCATCCACATGGCCTCAAGGGTGTCCCTTTGGAAGAAAACCCATATGTCCCACTGCATGCGCGTATGCACTCCTTGCTATCCACATGGCCTGAAGGGTGTCCCTTTGGAAGAAAACCCATATGTCCCACTGCATGCGCGTATGCACTCACTCACCATCCACATGGCCACCCTTCGGAAGAAAACCCATACGTCCCACTGCATGCGCGTATGCACTCCTCGCTATCCACATGGCCTCAAGGGTGTCCCTTCGGAAGAAAACCCGTATGTCCCACTGCATGCGCGTATGCACTCCTCGCTATCCACATGGCCTCAAGGGTGTCCCTTTGGAGGAAAACCCGTATGTCCCTCTGCATGCGCGTATGCACTCCTCGCTATCCACATGACCTCAAGGGTGTCCGACTGCAGCCGGTAGCGGCCCGCGTTCTTCGACACCAGCACCGTCACAATACATTCTTTTGCCCCTTCATATGCACACACACACTCCTTTACCATCCACATGGTCACAAGGGTCTCCAACAGCAGTCAGCGTCCCTGCACTCTTGGACACCATCAACGTTCAAACCCTTAAAAATCTCATGCAAGCACTCTCTCGCCATCCACATGGCCTCAACATTGAAAATCTCAAGCGAGCAGTCTCTCACCATCCAGATGGCCTCAACATTAAAAATCTCAAGCAAGCACTCTCTCACCATCCACATGGCCTCAAGGGTGTCGGACTGCAGTCGGTAGCGGCCGGCATTCTTTGACACCAGCACCGTCACATCATGGCCGCTGGCAAACTGGAAGGACAGCACATTGGCGCCTGCAAAGAGAGTGTGGCATCACATCATTTTGTGACCGTATTTTTTGTTAACAAAGATGATAGAAAGCTGGCAAACTGGAAGGACAGCACATCAGCGCCTGCACACAGAACGTGGCAGTCCGGTTTTCAAAGCAGTGCCTTTTGTGGGTCAGCATATTTTGTGGCAGTGTCTTATCTGGGCAGGAAAGACAGCAAGCTAGCATCTTTGCAGAGGCCTGGCAGTACAGGTAGCATCTGTCAGCACACAAGAATGGCATGATTTGCGTTTCTTAGCATGGTTGCAGTACGTCAGTGCGTAAGGAGAGCAGCTTGAAACATGCAGGACTGGCCGAGATGTTTCGCCACTGGTGATGGCATACCTATCCTAGACTTCAATCCCTGATCCAAATCTATGCCATACACCTTACAGTCTGAATGAGGTGATAACGCATGTAAAAATTCAAATGCTATTAACAATAACACTTTATCAATTACCCAACTGATGACCCTGTAATATTAGACCCTGATAATGGCTTGGACCTTTTGCCTTGGCTTGCTGCTTCTTGCAGCTTAAAGATGAGTGTCGACACCACGCACCTGGTCCAGATACTGAAGCTTGCGGTACTCCAGAAGGCAGAGAGGCCAGCATATCATCAAAAATTGTGGACAGCAGTGGAGGGGGGCGATTGACAGACACCGTGATCTTGAACACTGTGAGCACATTAAAACCAGAGAATGTCAATTGATTCAGGACTGGAGTATCACCAGAACTGGAGGGCAACTGTGTCGGGGCCTTTCTGCTTACTTGAGACCTCAGTATTCAAGGTGCGTATAAAAAGGCCAAAAAAATCCATATTGCCATTGCTCGTGACTTGTTGAAGAGCTATTAAGCGCCAGGGAAGGAAGGCTAAGTGAAGGTGAGCACAAACCTGCCTGAATTGACAAACACTTAACCTGACGAACACTGATGTGACAGACACTGACGCTAATCCAAAGCTCAATTTTGAATGCTTCACACACGTGAGAATGCCATGAAGGGAAGCATGCACACACGTAAACAAAAGGAGAGAAAATCGACTTCAACCCAAAAGCCACGTGCATTGAGGAAAGCGATTCACACCCTGTGCAGAATGCCATGAAGGGAAGCTTGCACTCATGCACTGGAAACTAAAAAGCAAATCATGAAAGGTTCACTTGAGAGCCCTTAACCTGCCAGGGATAAAACGATGCCTTCCAACAAAATTAAGGGAGTGTCCCCTTGGTCAATGATGCTGCCAGAGAGAAAAAGTAATGCCTTCTAGCACAATCAAGGGACATGCCCTTACTTGCGCCGGAAGCCAACAGCATTGACAAAAGAATATCATATTATAATGAAATCCCCACCAGAGGCAGGCATCATTGCGTCATTCAATAGAGGGCCACCAGATTTTATAAAAAGATAGTTTACCGTTCTGTCACCAGACAACCAAGAGAGGCAGATACCATTGCAAAAAAGCAGTGCGGGCATCCAAGCAAATCCTCTCACGATGTCTCATCAGAGCACCCATGTACACTTGATAATACAATTCCATAGCTGATATTTATTCTTCAGATTGATTATGCATTGCAGAAGGGATTGGCCCCTTTTTGTTGGGAATGTCATTGATGTGCAATCAGCACACACGTGCCGTGCTTATGGATGCAGCATAATTTTACCCCACAAAGTTGCACTCTCCCCAAGTTGCACAATTTCCACTCCACAAAGCTGCACTTAAAGCTGCAAAGCTCCTACTCACAACGCTGCACCCCAGGCATCATACCCTTTACCCTGCAGAGCGAAGCTTGCAATTCAGGCTCACCGGTGCTTGGCTGCTTGGCTGCTCGCCTCATGGAGTACATTGCAATGGTGATAACATGATGATACAATGGCACGGTGACACAATGACTAAAGCTGCAGCAATGAAATGAAGATGAACAACACAAACAATGATGCCCACCTGCACTCTTGACGGGCGGCACCAAGGTGGTGAACAAGCTCAATGGCAGGACCATGTCCACATGCTGCCCCCTGGGCTGCCCACTGGATCCAGGCGCTTCGAATGTGGCGGCTGCTTGGGCAGTGCAGGAAGAGGGAAGGGGGGGCGCAGCGCTGCACAAAATGAGTGTATATGTATGTGTGTGTGAGATAGATGGATATATATATATATATAGAGAGAGAGAGAGGATATATATAGAGGATATATATATATATATAGAGAGAGAGAGAATGCAATGAGGGACACCGGTCCCTGGGCATCTGAAGCAAGAAAAGAGCAAAAAGCCAAGCGATGCTTTATGGAGGCCTTTGTAAGCTTGCAGTCAAGCTGATCTTCTTTGTATTTAAACCCATAAACCTGTACAAGAAACATTGATTACTCAATTCCAAGACCATTTGATTGGCGGCCGTTCTGAGACCATTTGGTGTCAATTAAACTTTTATAAAGTATTCAAAGCAATCCAATGACAGGATTTTAATGGCGATGCTCTGTACTGCCTTCTACTCCACCAATTGTTTTGTTAGTTATTGTACCTGAGCTGGCTGCATGGGCGAATCCATGTCAGTGGAATGGCTTCTGTCTGCTTTGTATTTTCTTGCTTGCTTCTTCCTCTTGCTTACTGCATGGCTACATCCATGATAGATGGATGCTGCATCTCCTTGTTTGCTCCATGACTGCATCCATAATAGATTGGTGCTGCATCTTCTTGTTCCCTCTCTGACTGCATCCATGATAGATCGGTGCTGCATCTTCTTGTTCCCTCTCTGACTGCATCCATAATAGATAGGTGCTGCATCTTTGTGTTCCCTCTCTGACTGCATCCATATATAGATAAATGCTGCATCTTCTTGTTCCCTCTCTGACTGCATCCATAATAGATAGGTGCTGCATCTTTGTGTTCGCTCTCGTTGCGTGGGCAATAGGCGACTGGTTCCTTTAGTTCCCTTCGTAAGGTATATATACCATGTAACAGCTCTCTGACTGCATCCATTGTGGCTGCATGGTTTCTACTTCCTCTCTACTTTCTACTTACATGATCTTGCTTGCTTCTTCTCCCGCTTGCTGCATGACTGCATTCATGGTGCCTGAATGGCTTCCTTAAAAGCCATTTGTAAAAGTGCGGCAAAAAAGGCTTCACTCCTTCATTAAAACTGTTACACACCTTGGAGGAGGGGCTTGGAGAGAGAAGACAAGGGAGAGGGTTGTAGGCCTCTCAGGGTCTGCCCCGACTGTTCGGAGTAGGATGCTCTCCTGTGAAAAGTGAGCCCAAGTGAGAAAGAGTGTGTGTGTGTGTGTGTGTGTGTGTGTGTGTGTGTGTGTGTGTGTGTGTGTGTGTGTGTGTGTGTGTGTGTGTGTGTGTGTGTGTGTGTGTGTGTGTGTGCGTGCGTGTGTGTGTGTGTGCGTGCGTGTGTGTGTGTGTGTGTGTGTGTGCGTGTGTGTGTGTGTGCGTGTGTGTCTGTGTGTGTGTGCTCAGCTCCTACAAGTTGCAACTTAGGATGGCTTGCCTGTAAGGAAACGCTGATTGCCATCTCAATAAATTGCATGGGTAATCTCTCTCTAACAGCACATCTTTCCCAGCAGAGGAGTTAAGGGGCACATGCTTGCGCATACGCACACACTCGCACACAAACGTACACACACATACGCATGCGCGCACACACACACAGGGTCAGCCGTCTCAATCGCACCTGGTCAACCTTCAGAGGCTTAGGTGGCCGTACAACCAAGCTCACATTGTCAACGATACTGCCAGCTCCCTGCGACCGGCACAAAAATCCTCCCATTATTGAAGTCAAACATGTTGGATGCAGCGTGTACGCTCATGACAGCTTTCTTGGTACCAAGTACAACCAGGTTTGCTAAACTTGTGAGAGGGGAGCCTGTCATTTACGGCCGTCAGTGAAGCTAGCGGATCTGTGCACGGCAGCTCACGAGCAATTGGAGCTCATGCCTGCACTAGAGAAATATTTTCACAACCCGAGTAAGTCCAGGTGGCAGTGAGCTTATACGAAGTAAAAACAACCAGAAGCGATGGCAGGCTTTCATGCCAGGTGCATTGTTGCTGGATAACCCATTTGATACAAATGTTCACCGACATTTTAATAAAGTGTATGTTTGGAATACCATTTGACCTCACGTTCGCTGTAAGGCAGTGGGTGTATGAGTGGGGTGGTCTCTGGGCCCTTGGCCACCCTAATCTCCTTCAACCCCCTCCCTGGCACAATTTGTTAAGGGGAGAGGCAAGGGTCTGTCCGGGAAAAAAGAAGGGTTGGCAAGGGGTCACCAGTAAGTCTCCTTATCATTGAGAGCTTAAGCTTTGATGATTGGCACGCACAAGTTTGCCAGCACGTTAAAACACTGTGAGTGCGCCGACTATTTGTAGTTGGCAAAAGATGCGACCCTGTTTCATGCTGGATTCCGAAGTCAGAGAAGGCAAAATCCTATGCTAAAATAGCATATGGCATATGGAAAGCTGGAGGCACATCGAAAGTAAGACACACATGTAGAATGGTCAGTTGATTGGAAAGTAAGTGGCAACAATTTTCCCCTCGACTCATTTTCTCCTGTAAGACGGCATGCACAGGCTGGATTGCACAGATGAGACGAACCGAGGCCAAGACAAACAAGCCAATCACACAACTGAGACCATGACAGACAGACAGGCCAGCCACACAAAAGAGATCAACACGGGAGAGCAGTTGCAAGCTGCCATCCTCCATCAGATCTTTGGTGTCGCGCATGCACAGCTTGAAGCTCAGCCTCGCCAAGTGCACTTGAGAAATGAGCAAGTGTTATCTCTAAAGACCACTGTCTTCTGGATCTTTTGCAGTTTGGTACTCTGGTACGGCATGCACTGCTTGAAGTCAGCCCAGCGGGCGCGCACTGTCAGCACTGTCAACCTCATTTGCAGTTCCTGACTCTGCACAAATGACAATACTGAGTCAGTACAGTTCAATCAGTACAAAATCTCTCTTTCAGTTCGATCAGAATGGTAAGTACAAAATCAACACAAAATTTCAATACGATCACAGTCGCCTGTCCAAAAGCAGCACAGTTATCAGCACAATCATGAGTCAGTACAAAACCATAATTGCCAGTAACATTTCTGTACAATGGCCAGCGCTATCAAATCTCATTTGTAGCTCCTGACTGAGTCAATCCACACAAATGGGGCAGTACAAGTACAGCTTGGTTGTCAGCCTCACCCACAGCCTCATCATTCAAAGGAAATATCTGCTCATGCCAAAGCTGCCCATGGTGACCTCTGCACTCTGGTAATACAAGCAGAGCTTGGTTGTCAGCCTATTGCTGCACTCAATCCCTACTGCACACCTGGTAATACAAGTATAGCTTGGTTGTCAGCCTGTTGCTGCACCCAATCCCTACTGCACACCTGGTAATACAAGCCGAGCTTGATTGTCAGCCTATTGCTGCACTCAATCCCCACTCACACCTGGTAATACAAGCAGAGCTTGGTTGTCAGCCTATTGCTGCACTCAATCCCTACTGCACACCTGGAAATACAATTAGAGCTTGGCTGTCAGCCTATTGCTGCACTCAATCCCTACTGCACACCTGGTAATGCAAGTATAGCTTGGTAGTCAGCCTATTGCTGCACTCAATCCCCACTGCACACCTGGTAATACAAGTATAGCTTGGTTGTCAGCCTGTTGCTGCTGGCACTTCCCCAATGCTTGCCAGAGGGGGACATCCTCTCCCCATCTTCCTCGTCATCTTGATCACTGCTGCCAAAACCCCCTGTCATGCCCGTTACTCCAGCGCGTGCATGGTCACATAAGCGTGGCACCTGCATGGTCTCATAAATAAGGCATGGTCGCGTCAGCGCGGCATGAGCATGGTCACATCAGCATGGCACCTGCATGGTCTCATAAATAAGGCATGGTCGCGTCAGCGCGGCATGAGCATGGTCACATCAGCATGGCACCTGCATGGTCTCATAAATAAGGCATGGTCGCGTCAGCGCGGCATGAGCATGGTCACATCAGCATGGCACCTGCATGGTCTGATAAGTACGGCATGGTTGCGTCAGCGCAGCATGATCATGGTCACATCAGCGTGGTACGTGCATGGTCAGATAAGTATGGCATGGTTGCGTCAGCGCAGCATGATCATGGTCACATCAGCGTGGTACCTGCATGGTCACATAAGGAGGGCACGTACATGGTCGCGTATGCGCGGCGTGAGCATGGTCACATCAGCATGGCACATGCACACGCGATGGGACCCATTCATACATTGACGAATCAGATGTTAGTGTCCCCTCCTCTTTGCCTTGCCAGCAGCTCCAGTGCATGCATGGCCTCGTAAGATTGCAATCCAGTCTGTGTGAGTGGCACACAAGTGCAGGAAAATATGGAAGTGTCGTTACGCTTGAACACACAGCAAGCACCCCCCCGAGCAAACACACAAACAACACACACCCACACAGCCACGCGCACACACACACAACACAACACAACGTGCAGAGTCCCAAGCAGTGTGTCCTCCTCCTAAACAAACAACTGCACCTGCAGGCTTTATGCTGAGTGCCTGAAGCTGAGTGCTTCTGCCTGCAAACCAAAAATTCCAACCCTTCAGCCTTCCACACGTCCTCCTCAAACAGTCGCCTGAGACCAAAGCACCCTTGCCAAGCGCATTCCCTGCAAGCCTGCAGTTGACCTGAGACCAAAGCACCCTTGCCAAGCGCATTCCCTGCAAGCCTGCAGTTGACCTGAGACCAAAGCACCCTTGCCAAGTGCATTCTCTGCAAGCCTGCAGTTGACCTGAGACCAAAGCACCCTTGCCAAGCGCATTCCCTGCAAGCCTGAAGTTGACCTGAGACCAAAGCACCCTTGCCAAGCGCATTCCCTGCAAGCCTACTCCAGCGCATGTGATCATTCTCTCTTGCGTCCACAGCCGCTGCCATGAGCACACAGCTGCCATTGCTTGAGCATGCATCATCATTGCCTGAGCATGCAATATCGTGATCTGCGTAATATCATTACTCAGCATGCATCATCATTGCCTGAGCATGCAATATCATGATCTGGGTAATATCATTACTCAGCATGCATCATCATTGTGCATGCTGCCTGCAGCTGCTGCGCAGGACACGCATCATCATTACCATAGCATGCGTAACAAGAATTGGTTGGAACCGTAGGTGTATAACATACGTAGGAAATGCGGGTATATTTACATATGTATTTGGGATTCTGACATACGGAACTGGCCAACCCTACGCATAACCGTTACCTGAGAGCGCATGACCATCCTGTCTGTATGATGGCAGCAGCTGCTGCCCTGAGCACAAATGACCATAACAGCTTCATCATCACCAGAGCACACACGAGCATTACCTGAGCGCGCATGACCATCCTGTCTGGCGCCTGCAGCTGCTGTCCTGAGCTGTGCGCCTGGATAATGGCAGCAAGCTGCTTCTGTTCTTGCATCATGTCTTCATAGTCCACCTCCTTGCCCTGATGGTTTGCACAGTGTAACAGCAGCAATGGTGTGTTGTGAGGAAACAATTATCTGAAGGCCATCTTCATGAAGGCCGCGAGCCGCTTCTATTCCTGCATTAATCGCCATTGATGCAACAGGCTGCCATCCAGCAAAATACTACAAGCATAGCACACTACCTCCTCCTTTTTAATCAACTTAGGCTAAGCTGCACAGGGCCCCCTGCTTATCTGAGCGGACTGGCAATCAGTCGTTTTGGCTATATGGGCACTAACTTTTGAGTGGGTGCCCCAAGGGTGCTTTGCTCTTGAGCAGAGCAGCAAGCATGTAGAAGCACACTAGGTCAACGCACGTACGCGCGCACACACACACGCACAGCTCACACAACACACACACACACACACATGCAAACTCACACGCCCCACGCTGCATGTGTATCTCAAGGCAGGCTGGTTGCTCTGAGGGTGCATTCAGTGACGAGGACGAACACTCGCAATGACAAAAGGAATCACAATCAGCGCTCTGCTCCTTATCTGTGCCTCATGTGTGCATTTCCTTGAAGGGTGCTTGCGCTTGAGTGGGCGCCACAAGGGTGCTCTGCTCTTCAGGAGAGCAGCAGGCATGCAAAAACATGCAAAGGTCAGCTGTGCTGTGCATCTCAGGCCAGGCTCGTCGCTCTGGGGGTGTACTGGATGACGGGGGCAAAGACTTTCAACAAACAAAGAGCAAAAACCGGCGCTCTGCACATCATCCGCGCCTAATGCACGCATTCCTGTGAGGGGCGTGTGAACTGTGGCGGCGCCAGACAACAGTATACGCACGGGTAGTCAAGGAACCTCCTGGCACGTACGCATGCCAGCCCACTTCGCTGCACCTAATTCAATCTGTGGAATTGGGAACAATTCAGCAGTCTCTCCATGGCAGGGAGGAAGCATGCCACCTCAACAATTAGATGCCATGGCTAGCCTCACCTCGCCCCACCCTAAACTGTTGGTCATGGCGTTCGTGCCCAGGTAGCCAACAGAAAGCAGCACCGGTTTATCCTGCAACACCAGCATCACCAGCCTCATCCCCAGCCACGTATCATCCAGCACCACCAGCCTCACCTCGCCCCACCCTGGACTGTTGGCCATGGCATCTGTGCCTAGGTAGTTCACAGAAAGCAGTCCCGTTTCATCCAGCACCACCAGCCTCACCTCGCCCCACCCTGGACTGTTGGCCATGGCATCTGTGCCTAGGCAGTTCACAGAAAGCAGTCCCGTTTCATCCAGCACCACCAGCCTCACCTCGCCCCACCCTGGACTGTTGGCCATGGCATCTGTGCCTAGGTAGTTCACAGAAAGCAGTCCCGTTTCATCCAGCACCACCAGCCTCACCTTGCCCCACCCTGGACTGTTGGCCATGGCGTCAGTGCCTAGGTAGTTCACAGAAAGCAGCCCCGTTTCATCCAGCACCACCAGCCTCACCTCGCCCCACCCTGGACTGTTGGCCATGGCGTCAGTGCCCAGGTAGTTCACAGAAAGCAGCCCCGTTTCATCCAGCACCACCAGCCTCACCTCGCCCCACCCTGGACTGTTGGCCATGGCATCTGTGCCTAGGTAGTTCACAGAAAGCAGTCCCGTTTCATCCAGCACCACCAGCCTCACCTCGCCCCACCCTAAACTGTTGGCCATGGCGTCAGTGCCCAGGTAGTTCACAGAAAGTAGCCCTGATTCATCCAGCATCACTAGCATGGCCCTCAGGTACTTCCCAGCTCCCCCACCGTCCTGAGAGTTGTCTGCTGACACAAAGTCTGCTACACGCAGGGCTATCTGCAAGTGTGCGTGTGTGTATATATCCTGTAAAAAATATATGTATATAACGTTATATAACCGAATATACCGTAAATGGTTATAGATATAACGTTATAGGATTGCAGATCTACCCCAAGGGATCAGACATCTGACCCCAAAACTTCATGGTAGGTGTATTACCCTTGTAAACAGATATTGTGTGTGTGTGCGTGTGTGTGCATACGTGTGCATGTGTGTGTATGCGTGTGTGTGTGCGCGTGTGTGTGTGTGCGTGTGTGTGTGTGTGTGTGTGTGCGTGCGTGCGTGTATGTGTGTGCGCGTGTGTATGTGCGTGTGCGTGTGTGTGTGTGTGTGTGCGCGCGCGTGTGTGTGTGTGTGTGCGCGCGCGTGTGTGTGTGTGCGCGTGTGCGTTTGCGCACATGCATGCATATGCAATGTGCATATGCAAGGCATTGCCAAGCACAACAGGGCATGCATGCGTGCCAACAACTGGTAAGACGTCTCACCAGGTGCGAGAGGGTGCAGGCTGCCCAGGTTAGCATTATCATTCAAACAGTGTGGTGCAAGGTAGTGCAGAGCTGCAGATCTGAAAAGGAGGATCACAGAAGCCTCACTGATTGAGAGGGGGTCTACAAGCTGCTAAGCAAATCAGTGTCGTCTAGGAACCTATGTCTCGCCTTTTTTTCCCACCAAACCAGATGCCACAGAAAGAAGCATCCAAGGCCTTACCGGTTGGGAGAGGGTCCGGGCGGCCCAACAGAGCATTGTTGTCCGATAGACATGCAGGCCATGGTTGTGGGATGCTACAAGCAAATTCTCAGGGCCCCCCGGCAATTGCGCCTCTGCAACATCAGATGCAAGCAATGCTGGAGAATTCAGGCCATCACAGCAGGAAATGGGAGGACAGGCCAGGTTTGTCAAATGTTACCAATTAACTTTCAGTGCCCTCAGACAAATGCGTGGACAGAGAATCCTTGCAAGAGTGTCTTTGGGTATAATGGATTACAAATTCATGGACATGGGACCCTTACAAGTTTGCCTTTGCATAGGAAAAAAAGGAATATGGGCATGGGCAGATGGAACAGGAAATGAATCATTGTTTGATGGAATATGGGTGTCAATGGGCCATGGTGCGCCATTGCAAATGTGGCTCAGCAAAAGAGAAGACAAAGGCATTTCGCATGATTGACAGCAGTCATGTTCCAGAAAACCAGCAATAGGATTGCATCAGCATCAAAGAATGCAACAGACGTAATACACCTGCAACTTGTCTGCATGAGTTGAACCGGATTTTTAAGCACAGTGGCATCTCAGTATGCACAACAGCGTATTATCTAGCTAAAGCTTGAAAACCCATCCTAGCACACTGTTTCTGTGCATTATAAAACGTGGATTTGCAAAGCCTGCACGGCAAGCCAGATGGTGGCTGAGGTGGTTGAGTGGACTTTCACGCCAAACCTTGTTACAACGATCCTTCGATGCGCACACCCATACCCACACCCACACATAAGACACACACAAACACACGCACATACACACACACACACACACGCACACACACCTGGCGCAGGGTATGGCGTGCAGCAGGCGGGGTGGTAGTCCAAACGCTTCTGGAAGGTTATAGCCCCAGTGGCTGAGGACATCAGGAACACATGGTGCTCACACAGGACGATGATGTCACACATGTGTGCTGCATTGCAGTGGCAGAAAGCAATGGCGTCACACTTATGTGCTGCGTCACAGTAAACAGAACACATGGTGCTTACACAGGACGATGATGTCACACATGTGTGCTGCATTGCAGTGACAGAAAGCAATGGCGTCACACTTGCCCCCTGCGTCACAGTAAACAGAACACATGGTGCTCAACCAGGACGATGGTGTCACACATGTGTGCTGCATTGCAGTGACAGAGAGCAATGACATCACACTTCAGCACTGCGTTACAGTAAACAGAAATTAATGGCGTCACACTTGAGCGCTGCATTACAATGACCAAAAGCGATGACATCATGCTGGCACACTGCTGCAGATGACAGAGAGTGGGGCAAATTGATGGTGCAGCCATGAATGTGTGAATTGGTGGTGCAGGCACTAAACGTGTAAACTTTGGTGATGCATTGCATGCAAAGACTCTTGAGGGATGTTTGTGCATGCAGAAGACTCAAACAGATCAGATCATGGAGATGGCACGAGCAGAGAATGATATGGACATTGCTTGTTGCTTGTACACACAGGCAAGCAATGCATGGCGCAAAACCTGCTGCAAGGAAGCAAAGGAGAAGAAAATCCTGGCAAATAGAGGGTATCACACTTGTTCATGTGCATGTTTAGGTCCAGAGGCCCAGCAGTATCTGACAGCACGACTTCTAGGAAGAGGATCGGCTCTCTGGAGCTGCACCCCCTGTTGGCATGGCAGCTGAAATTAAAAATTCAACAAAGCTGTTACTAGTTACTAGTTATTGGCAACTGGGAAAAAGGTGACAGGTACTCGGAATGATGCAGCCCAAAGTTCATTGATTGACAAGCTGGGATGCGTCATAGACACGAGGCATTTGCCATTGGCATCAAACACGGTTTCTTGCGCTACTCTCTTTCTAACCAGATGCTATGCACCGTCACTTGGCCCCGCTTTTTTCCTCATTGCATTTAAATGTCACTGTGGTTACTCCTGCAGCCTGCCACCTCATAATGAGCCCAAGAGCTTGTACGTGGAGTCATCCGCTCTGGAGCTATTTCTCTCATGGCAATGGCTCATGCACCCCAGCATTCTTGATGACCCACCCCTGCATGCTTAATGACCCACCTTCCCTGGAGGTGCCCTGCGATAAAAAGCCACTCCTGATGTCAATGGCATTCTCTCCAAGCACACGCTTCCAGTCTGCTTGTAAGCGCTTGCCTGCATGCAGGCCCAGGGCTGCGCACAAACAGAAGAGATCCACAAAGGCTTGTGAACCAAAAAACATGCTTCTTGTCTGCGCTAAGCACAAGCCTGCATGCAGGCCCAGGGCTGCGCACAAACAGGAGAGATCAACAAGGGCTTGTGAACCAAAAAACATGCTTCTTGTCTGCGCTAAGCACAAGCCAGAATACAGGCCCAGGGCTCTGCACACAGAGAAGGAGGGAGAAGGAAATTGGACACCATAGCGTCACGAGTGTACCTGCAACTGGTAGTGTGAAACCAAGAGCTGGAAATGCAGACCCAGGGTTGCACGCACAAAGAAATGGAGGAAAGGTCTGCACATCCAAAGATGGAAGCAGCAACTACGGACAAGGTGGTGCAGGGGCAGCACCCATGAAGTGGAATAACAGCAGAGGAAGGGCATGCACATGGATGCATGTACAGAGGGAGGGAATCTAAACAGATGCATGCACACAAATGAAAGCAGAGGGAGGGCATCCACAAAGATACAAACACACCCGCAGGTGAATATGTAGGCGGAATTCTCTTCTCTTGCCTGCTTTCCTGGTGTTCAACCCTTCAACTCCTGCTTTCCTGTTTACCCCTTCAGCTCCTAGTGCTTGACCCCTCATCCTCGTGCACCTAGTGCGTAACCCCTCATCCTCCCAGTGCTTGAACCCTCTACTGCTGAACTTCTAGGTCTTTCCCTTGTTTTGAAGGAGCCAAAATATCAATCCAGGCCCAAGCTTTTCATCCTGACCTAGTCCCTTGCCACCCTTCGCCTTTGAGCTCTTTGCGGGCGCCCTTTGCCCTTCACACTCAACTCTTTTGTTTTTAGCAGGTGCCATCAGAACCTCCGCATATTCTTCATGAACTAACAAATCGACAAACAAAATATCCAGGCAGAGCAACAGCAAGCGTCTCGTTCTGCTTTGCTTTTTCACACCCCCTTAGTAAATAAGGCAGTAGATGTACAAAACACCTTCGTAAAGCAACAGCAAGCTTTCCATCCTGCTTTTACTTTTTGCAGGTATCAGCAGCTTTTACACATCCCTTTGTAAATGAATAAGATTTGATGTACAAAACATCCACATAAAGCAACGACAAATGGTCCATCCCACTTTCGCTCTTTGCACTCGCCAGCAGTTCTTTGACATCCCATTGGTAAATAAACACATTTACTTTTCACAAAACATCCATATGAAGCAACATCAAGTTTTCCATACTGGTTCTCCACATCCCTGCCCACCTCCACCAGCAGCTTCTCCACATCCCACCAGAGAGTGACAAATGACCTAAGTAAAACACGCTGTCTCTAGCAACAACACCGTTTCCAGATTGGTCCTCCATTTCCCTGCCCCTTCCATTTTTGGGGTGTTGGCTGCTGCATCCCCTTCCTTGGACAAAAATCTAGCGAACGAGATGCCTGCGGTCTGGCCCCCCACATGGGTCTACTTTACACCATATTTTGCTCCTTTATGCTGTGGAGCATTGGACCGCTTGCCCACGTTTTCCTCACTTCAGGTTTCAAACATGATTATATACTGATATACAGTGATGGAGAGGCAAAAAACAGATGCTGTGCAGCCTTATTTCTCCAAGACTAATAAATAACACAGGTGCAGCCTTGCTTTTCAAGATGAGAGACAAGTAACACTCAGCCGTGCAGCCTCACTTTTTCCATTCTGGCTCTCCTCTCCCCCGCCATCTTCTTTGCTTTTTGGAGGTGATGGCTGCTCTCCTGTTGCATCAGCAAGCGTCTTGAACTTGTAGCACTCCAGCTCCAATGCAGCATTGCTTGTGACTATGCTGTCAGAGGGCTCGATGTAAGCCAGAGGACCTACAGCCAAACAAAAGGCAGACACACACAAGAATGAGTACCTTCTAAATGTTTTTTTTTTGTGTGCCAACTGCAGTACTAGAATCTTGAAATAACAGTGTGTACAAATTTCAGGCATTGAGATTGCAAATCGCTTGCCTGCAGGCACAAAGGGTAAATCACCTATTGAACCAACTTTTCAATAATGCAGGCACAAAGGGTGAGCAATTTTTGAATCATATTTCCACTCTTCAGTAAAGACATACTCACAAGATAGTTAACCTAAGGCTCGATAGGCAAAGGAGTTCAAACACAAGGTTCATGCTTAAGTATGTCCATGCAAGCAGGAATGCAAGGCAGCGGCTGCACCAACCGCAATCCAAAAAGAAGAAGCAATCTCTGATGGTTTTGTGGAAAGCGTGATACCTTGTATTGCATACCAGGAATGCGTTACGTACTACTTACCTGCATGTGTCTGTACAAGCACGAATGCGCTACATACATACTACTCACCAACGTGTGTCCATGCAAGCAGGAATGCAAGGCAGCAGCTGCACTAATCGCAATCCAAAAAGAAGCATTCTCTGATAGGCTGGCGGAAAGCATGTTGCCTTGAATTGCATATCAGGAAAGCACTGCATACTACTTACCAACGTGTGTCCTAACTACAATCCTGGCCTTTGAAATCTTAAACTCAATTTACTTTTTTACAACACGCTAGTTGCGCCACGTGTGCATACCACGGCATGAGTAGGCCTCGCGGAAAGCAGAACAAGAGCCCATGCACCAGAGAAGTACCAGAGATCTGAGCAGGTGTGGCAGGAGTCAGGACTGGAATTTTTGTGCGCGTACCAGGTATGAGGAAGCCCGGTAAGAAGCGGGAAAAGGCAAACGCTTCACACTCAAAGACGGAGAGCTGGCCATCATATGACTGCACACAAATGTAGTCAATCCCTGCAAGCACACAATGAAGTACAAAGCATGGCTGGCAAACAACAATTTATTTATGTTGAAATATGTACCATCTAAGCACGCTGCGCGAAACAACGAACCAAGAAGCTCAAGCAAAGCAGAATTTTCGCAATGCCGCCTATCCACCATGTGCTCTGTTTTGGTCCAGGTAAGCTGCCCTCGCAGGTAAATGCAGCGATGCAACCCTACCCTACCCTATTCTACCCTACCCTACCCTCTCCTCTCCTTTCCTCTCTATTCATTTCCTTTCCAATCCTCTCCTCTCCTCTCCTTTCCTTTGTTGTTGTCCTAGCTTAGTGCCAGAAGGCATCATCGATCACAGGCTTTGCATTGTGATACCTAGTGAGAACGTTTTGAACGTCACGACAAACAGCAAAAAAAAACAAGGTGTGCGCATGCGTGTGTGCATACGTGTGTGTATGTGTGTGTGTGTGTGTGTGTGTGTGTGTGTGTGTGCGCGCGTGCGTGCGTGTGTATGAGTGTGTGTGTGTGTGTGTACATGCGTGCATGAGAGACAAAGAGGGAGGGGGGGAGAGAGGGAGGAGGAGCAGGCCATCGGTCGGGCATCTTGATTGAATTTTTAAAAAAAATCATTGGAAGCCTTCTTGCCATTGTAATCAAGGCAACCGGAGTACTTCCATGACTCCAACTCCATGAGTGAGGGTTGCTCAATGTATCGCGCCACGAAAAGGCCCATAGGTCATGTTATGAGTGCTTTTGTTTGCCATGTAACAATTCTCGCCTCGATGGTGCACATATCTTGTTGAGGCAGCTCTCACCATGGAGATGTCAATGCAGATCAGCATGCCCCTCACTGTGTACCACCAAAGACCCACATGCACATGTTGAGTGATGTAAAATGGTAATGGTGTGCACATGCACCTCTCTAACCCATGCCTTTAAAATAGCAACTCAAACGAAACAGTTTCACCTTTAAGCACAGTTCCCACCTCTTATGCCGCCAAAAGGTCCGTAAGTCATGTTGGCTGCCGTGTGGTCTAAATGGTGTGCATACAACTTGGTAATCTGCAAGCAGCACATGGAAGCAGTATAGAAAGGTCAGACCACAGCCCTTTCTTGCCATAGGAAGATTTATAGTAAATTGGATCAAATATATATTAGATAATTATTCTTAAATAAGAGCCAGAGCCCCAGGACTTCACAGGTGATTGTGGGCTCCTCTAATATGCAAGGAATGGAAAATATTGATAGATAATAGAATATACAACGATACAAATATGTCGATGTATGACAGTGTAAAAAAATGGAAATATGTTGATGCATGACAAGGCATGCTCCAGGGCCGCACAGATGATTGCAGGCTTTATTAACTGCTTGATTGCATGTGCAACGTTCCCCGGCAAAAGGCAGTGCGCACAGGCCACATGGAAAACATTGTTTGTTGGAACATAATTGTTCATTGACTGCCTGTGTGTATGAGCAACGCTCCCTGGCAAAAGGCAGTGTACACAGGCTGTGTCATTGCTGACGCTTTAGCTTGCAAGCAGGAAAACCTTAAGAATGCTGGGTTAAATCGGGGACCTTGAGCAGATTCTGAGCCATATTTTTCCAATATTTCATGGAGCGTCAAAAAACGGTCCTTCTTGCCTTCTTTCATAGCTTTAGTGGCGGATTCTTCCTGTCGTGTTTGAAAATGACTCATCTATGCTGCCATGCCTTCTTTTTCCATAATCACTCCTGACAATCTCATGGACCTATTGGGTTGATGCCCTGCCCATTCATTAATCTCATCCTGGCCCGAATTTAATGACTTAACCCTAAACACAGTGTCTCCCACACAATCCCTGCAGCCTGATCTTTTTGTCTTGGATCTCTAAACCACTTCTCGTAGCTGCTGTCTTTCCCATAGCAGCAGCCGCTGCAGTAGCTGTCCATGGCGCATCCTGGCGCATCCTTGCAGCAACAGCTCCAGCAGCTGTCCATGGCGCATCCTGGCACTTCCTTGCAGCAACAGCCACTGCAGCAGCTGTCCATGGCGCATCCTGGCGCATCCTTGCAGCTACAGCCGCTGCTGCAGTTGTCCATGGCTCATCTTGGCAACACACTGTGGCTTTTTCGCACAATCTTGCCCCATCCACCAGCATTCCCTAACTACTTGCCCCAAGGGAGTTCCTTGAGGAACAAACGGCTAGCCCGTGCGCCGCATGAGATTGGAGGTCCACACCTGTAACACCCTTACGGTGTAGCATCTTGTACACATTGCCCAACCTACCTCAAAAGAAGCAGCGCAAGCTTGCGGGCAATCTGCCCCTGCTTACCTGAACCACTCCAATCTGTACCACCCATGCCCATCTTGCGTGCCTTGCGCCTTAGCTTGCATGCCTTGTGCTGCAGCTTATCCTAACCCATCCATGACCATGACCCCACCACGACTTTCTTTCCTAGATTTAGGAAGGATAAGCCACCATAACCACTGCAACAGAGTCTCCACGCAATTTTATTACCAACTCACATGCAGGAAGGAAGAGCCTACATTCTTGAGGTTGTACACCACCAAAGATCTTGGGTGCAGCACTGCAAGCTGGGTGCCACCATACCTGCAAGTGACACAGACCAGAGATGCAAACAAGGTCAGCGCAAACAATCAATGGATTGCACTGCACTGCGAGCTGGGTCCACCCTATCTGCGAATGTCACAGACAAAAGGTGCACAAAAGTTCAGCGCAGACAATCAATGGATTGCGCAGCAATGCGAGCTGGGTTCACCCTATCTGCAAGTGCCACAGAGCAAAGGCGCACAAAAGTTCAGTGCAGACAATCAATGGATTGCACGAAAGATGCACAAAATTCAGCACAGACAATCAATGGATTGCAAGGCAAGAAACAAGAGCAAGCAGGAAACCTCAGGATTGGAGTAAGCAGGAGAATGTGTGAAGATAGGAGACATATAAAGAGCCTTACTGTTGCAAGAGCCTGGACAGGAGATGTGCTGGGCAAGGAGACACGACAAAAGCACAGCTGTTATGCATTACCTAGTCAGGGTATGTGCATTACAAGGAGACACGCAAGTTTTAGCACGGAGCCTGGCCAGGGTACATGCATACTAAGAGCCTGGACAGGACATATGCAATACAAGGAACCATGATAAAAGCAAAGCCATTACACAGGACCTGGCCAGATTTTGTGCAAGGAGACAAGCAACAAAATTGATTTGTTGCACAGAGCCTGGCCAAGGTACGTGCTACACAAGGAAGCGCGCACACACACACAAAAGCTGGACCAATGCACGAGCCTGGACAGGACATGTGCAAATAAAGGGGACACGACAAAAACAAGCTATCACACAATATCCAAACCTGGTACAGGCGTAACAGGGAGAAACACAACAAAGCTCAGTTGAGCAAAAAACTTCTGTACGCCTGGCCAAGTTACATGCATTATAAGAGTTTGAACAGGACATGTGCAATGCAAGGAGACACAATACAAGCCAAGCCAGCACAACGAACCCAGCCCGGGTAAAAGCATAGCGGGGAGACACACAACAAAGCCAAGCTGCCGCACAGAGCCTGGCCATCAATGGAGAAACGAAAGTGGAATCACTCTCTTGCATTTTACCATCAAACTCCCATGATGTCTGCAACTGAACCTGGCGCCGCCATGCAACTCATTCTAGACGTCAGCGCCATGCATCTCATTTCAACCAGGAGTGCCATTCACTCCATCTTAGGCTTAAAACCTGCTGAAGGCTTTCAGCAAACAGACCTCTGTGCCAAATATTGATTGGCAAGCAAGTGTGTCGGATGCATGTTAGCTGCAGCCAAACTTGGGTGCGAGGTATGCATCACAGGTTGCTGATGGGCTGTTGACATGTTTAGTTGCACACAAAAGGCTGCAGCTAAGATACAACAGAACCATCTTTTGTATACAGGGGGCTGTGTTCAATTAATTCTACTGGGAAGGCTGTGAGGATCCACTCTTGGAGCAAACACAAATAGCCTGCATCATCATAATATGTGAATTTGAAGAAACTCGTTGACCTCTGAATCCTCATTCTCTGTGAAGATTTGCACTGTGGCAAGGAATTAAAAAGTTGCCAAAGGTACGCCGTTGCCAAAGGAGTTATAAAGTTGTCCGGAGTTTGCCAATAAATAAAGTTGCCAGCCTGCGTCTGCAATATTACTGGGTCAAACCAGCAGCCTGCACTAATGCCACATTAAATAGAAATGGCATTTGACTCACGAGGAGAATCTGCCTGCCTCCAACTGCAGTATGGCCTGATCAAGCTCTTGCTCAAGCAGAAGATCGTCTGGCTTGAACTGACGGCCGGTGGGGTGGTACACTCGCAGCATGCCTTGCAAACTGCCCGTCACGATTTTGACTGCGTATAAGAGGAGCAAGTGCAAGTGTGATGCATCCCAGCATAGGTGTACATGATGTCTTGTGGTGGGCTACGTGCTGCAGCGTGGCACAAGCTAGGTGACTTTTCCAAAAGGCAGACTGGGTCTGATGGTGCACACATAAATTTTGCTGCAGCTAAGCTACCCCCTACCAGATACAGCTTTGGAACCCTACCCTTTCCTTTCCATTCCTTTGGTCTGATGACGACACCCACAAAACAAAACGCAGAGCCACTCTGGGAGTGCAATCAAAAAACAATCGGCTGAGGCTTGTTTCACAATCCTGTCTGCGCGTGAGACTACATGCGGTTTGTGCTGACAAGTTTATGACATCATATCACAAGGGCCCGAAATGTGCTTGTTCGGAAAAAGGCTTCAAGCATTTTGACAATTTGCACATGATTAAATTCAGAAAAAAGCGGCATAACACTGTGGCCAAAGGCCTGGATTATTCATGGAGGAGCTGCTAAGAATCTTCGGAGATGTCAGGGCTGAAAGGGATGCAGGATCTTGTATTGCCTCATGCATTGCATTTGCATCAGTTGCAACTCTTAAATAGAACACCTTTCTCGTAAAGATAAACCTGCGCGTGCTCTCATAACAAAAAAATTTCACGTTCACTTGTCCATGGCATTGGTGAACCAGCTCCAGATCTTTGCTTCTCGCCCCAAGTAATACATGCATGAGTGTCATATTTGTACATTTTTAGCACACAAGCTGGGAAGAGCATGGCCAGCGCTTCCTTAATCCCCTCTTAAGAAAGATGCCGCGGCTTTGGCCTTGCGTCCTTATACACCATCTTCCCGCGCAGGACATATAACCACTGGTATGTTTGTGCTACGTGACAAACACTAAAACATGCACAAGACATGTGTTTCTACCAGCTTAGGTGCAATGAGATGATTAATAAGGTTGCTGCATTTCTTTTGTTTGTTTTACATACCTTGCCCAGTTTCATCGTTATCCACGTTTGCCACGCACAGGCAGTTCCCATCATATTCCTCACTGGCAGAGCCGCTTTTGGCCTCCCAGTAAGTGCGAGTCGTGAACAGGGACATGCTGCATGATGAGCACAAGGAAAACAGTGAGCTTAGCTTAATGGTTCGTGTGCATTTTAGGACAGATGGCATGACTGGTGCTGGCTGTCGCTGCAATGCACATGTGTGCAAGTATGGATGAGAGCAATTGACAGGCAAGCATGATTCTCAGATGAGTGGCAGGGGTTACCTTGTGTCTTTCTAAGGGGCACCCATTGCGGCTACAGCTCCATAGTGCGCAAACCCAAGTTATAGAACGTGTTGTTCTGACGAAGGTAATATTTACATCATGGGTGAGGAAATTCAAATTTAACACATCAGAAGGTTTTGCCATACAATTTCATGCGATAAGACACAACTTGACTGAGCTCGTGCCTGCTTTCAGGAACCACGGGAGCGTCTAGGTTAAGCTATCAATATTGCTTTCTCTGTAATTTCTTTGTTGACATCGTTGACTGCGAAATTGTAAATTTGGTGATCTGTTCAGAATCTGCCTTGCATGAACATGGTGTGATGAACAAAAAAAGTTAAAATTTATTTAACTCACACCATATGCCTGCATACTTGAGGTGATGCCTCCCAAAAAGCTGCAGTACTCAGATGAAGAGGCTGCCCAGAAAAGTCATGGCCACCTGATAGCAGCAGCAAAGAAGTGGGGCTTCTGCATGAAGATCTGCTGCGATGGCAAGCAAGGCCAGATGCTGGGAGGTAAGCTGCGGTGACAGACAAACGGCTTGCGTCATGTGCAGATGAGATGGACACAGAATCCGTTCAGGATAAGCGCCAGGAGGTATCAGGATGTATCCTTTTAGAGAATACAACGAATGTTGAGGAGGGTTTTGTGTGAGTGCATAATGAAGGACAGCAAGGGAGGGAATGCCCATGAACATCACGTTTCTTGCAGTGCTCTCCAACAAAAAGTTTGCCCATGCATGAAGCACAGCTACACAAATTTCCTGCTGTTCTTGTGCTTTGCGCCAACACGTATGGAACATACTTGTCTTTGCTTATGTCTTAGCTTATGGTGCGGCAGTAGTGGTTGTGCGGCTAGGTGCCACAAAGTTGTGTGGCAGTAGTTGCAATCTCCTTTGTTCAGGCCTTTGTTTACCCAACACAAGCAACAGCAGGACCCAGAGCTCAGCTCAAGTACGATCCCTGCACAGGCAGAAAATCATCAAACAGGGTGCTCCTGTTCTTCCAATTATCCTCTTGCACCCTGCCAGACATTTCCTTCATGAATTGAATGACAGCACTCGTAGGATAGGATAGTTACATAGCTGTACCTCCCTGTAAGGGCAGCTGAGCTGAAGCAAAAAGTGCCTGTAACCAAACCAAACCAAACAAGTCTGTGTACAAATATCAATTGGAGAAGGAGAGCAGCACTTGAAGCAGCAGCATAACCTTCATTGTAATACAAGGACTTATGTGCATGAACAATCTTGCTGCTTAACTGGGATTATGGATGTGCGTAATCTGAGCAGCTACACACCAGGGAAGGCACGCCATCGCCACCCTTGCCATTATCACCGTTGGTTGCACCATCACGTCACGACCACGCAGGTCACAACTCCTGCACCAACACAATGTACGTGCGCTGTCTTTGTGGTGATGTCAAGGCGCACAAGGCACACGAGAGCACACCTGTGTACGACCTGGAAGATTGGTGGGTGTAAGCGTGCTTGGGCGCTTGCTTCTGCGTGTGTCCCTGCATTTGAAGGGGACCTGCGGAGAATTGTAGGCTGGGTGTGTATGTACGTGTGTTGTTGCGTTACATTGCTTCCACCACCCAAGAATTAGTATCTGAAGTGACATGCTGCTTTGATGTTTACTTTCAGCTCCTTGATGGTGGGCTCTACTCACTCTGTGTGGCAACTGGACGGGCACAGGGGAATCAGCCCATGTGAAGCTTGCTTGGCCTGAAAGCTTCTATTACAGCTTGTTTTCCATCTCCATCACATTCTTCAACATGTGGTAATGCCCAGGACACCCATCTTATGCACAACTTCTTTCCTTTTGCGAGAGCAGGAGGTTGACTGGGGACACCACTTCTTTGCTTCATGTCCCTCACTTCCATCATACTCTCCATCATGTGGTAATGTCTAGGACACCACTCATGGAAAGCAGTTTGTCAGACTCCCTTCCTCTCCGCTTGTTTGAGAACCATCAACCACAAGCTATGCAGGTGTCATTCATTTGGATGTAAGAGTCCCTGTGTCGAGACTCATTTGATCGTGCACCCTCCTCATGCCACAGGGTGTTCAAGCACTGCCAGAGCAGGGAGGCTGACTTGGAGGACATGGAGGACGAGGAGATTGACAGGGCATGCATGGAGGGCTGCACCGTGATCAGCATGGATGCTGTGCCAGGGGTGCCCTCTTGCAGTGGCATGGTGAGTACGTGGCTCACTGAGCATGCTGTGTTTACAAGTGTAGTTCTGGGCCTTGGTGGCGAGCACTAAGGATGGTTGCACCGTGGTCAGCATGGATGCTGTGCCAGGGGTGCCCTCATGAAGCGGCTTGTTGTGCGCGATTCCACTGAGCATGCTGTATATTCAGGTGTAGTTACGCCTTGGTGGCGAGCGTTTGGAGGACTGCGCCATGACCAGCATGGACGCAGTGCTAGGAGCACCTCCATGCAGCAGCATGGTGAGCTGCCCCTGCAGCATTGCCCGCAGGAAGATGCTTGTGGGGGCATGACGGTAGACCCCACAGCAGCGTTGCAACCCTCGTTCACAGGGTTACCCCATTCATGGGTCTCCCTGCGTGCGGTGCAGTGAATCGGGTACATATGTAATTGTACATGTGATCAGGTCCCATGGCAGTACATTGTGAGCACAAGATTTTGAGGTGAGCGCAGAGGTCCGTGTACACTCCTCCATGCCTGCTGTGCGCCATGCTGCCACCAATCTGGTCACATGCAACCAACTTGCCAGGATTGCCTCCTCACAGTGGTATGGGGAGGTGAGCTGCGCCTGTAGCATCTGGGCGCAGAGAGGTGGAAGCCTGCTCCGGGGTTGGCTACTCATGGGTGTGTCCCTGGGGTGCTCTCACAGCGGTATGGTGAGCCCATCAGGCTCACATCAGCTTTTCACCTACTGCTTGGGATTGCAGTAAGGTCTACAGCCCGGTATCTGGCTGATCGGGCAGCAGCGGTATAGTGAGCCTACTCAGGGTCGTTGAGCAAGCATGAACATAAATGGTACAAGCTAAGGCTCATTAAGGAGTAAGCCTGTTCAGGCTCACTGAGCGTGCATGAGTACCGGTTTAGAATGAAGCCTGACCCCATGGCAGCGGAAGAGCCCGTGTCCCTGGGGGTGCCCTTCTGACAGGTCTCCTGCATGTGGTGCAAAATTTTAGGGTTGGCCAGTTTCGCAAAAGTTACGTTATATATTGTCTGTTCTACATAGGTGGCATATACATGTATGGAATATATAAGGCATTTATAAGGCCTCACCCCAGAACATTTGTAGAATACAAATGGTGGTGTTTATGTGCCATACGGGTACGTTTTTACCATATTTGTTTTTCACTCTTTGGGTGGGAATTGAAGCTCTGAGTGCCCCTTTGAAATGCCTCTTTGAAATGGCAATTAGTGAATTCCAACCATCCAAGAGTAATACGATTACGGCACAAAAGCATCAGGGAGGGCAAGCTGGTGGCAGAACTGATAGCTTGCCTGGTGGTGGTAACCCAGGGGCAGAAGCAGCAGGCTAGCACATGTCACGGGTTATGCCACAGAGCACAACTGGTTGCTCGTTGGTATTGTCTGCACTTAGACCAGGAAATGCCTGGTTTTGCAGTGTGCGCAAGACATCGCTTTTGTGCATGCGCTAAAAGCAACCTTTAAATGAAGATGGCTCAGAGCTCCAAGAAATTCATGTTTGGTGTTCCTTTATGACCTAGAGGTGGCAGAGGATGAGGGAGAGTTCGATGGATGAGAAGTGCATGCGTTCAGCATTGCTTCCTGAGAGGAAAGGAGCGGTGGGAGATGGACAAGATGGTTGGCAAGTACTTGAGTTTACAGACTTGGCTGACCCCTTTCTTGTAGCTGTGTATTTTTTGCATGATTTCATGGGGATGTTCCTGAACGTTTGCGTGTGCACCTTTGAATGCCCACAAATTGCTGGGTATTGGCTTTTGGGGCTTAAAACATGGGGGATAGAGAAGAGGCTCTTTGAGAGCTATCCATTGACCCCACTTTTATGTTGATCTGAGTAAAGTGTCTCTTTACCATGTGGCATTTTTCTGTCAGCGTAAACGTGTGTATACAAATATTACCAGCATATGTCGATTTGAAGAATCCACGTATGGACTTGGCCAACCCTACAAACTGGATGCATGATATTTTTTTATTCAAAGTGACTTCTTAGTGATTTTAACAGAATTTACTCTTGGTATTCAAAAGCTGTGCTTTTCTGACGCCTCCTGACCATCATTTGAATTTTATTGTGCTGCGCTTGCTTATGCACGTGCAGATGCTTAGAGAGGAAGTGCGGCTGGCGCTCAGGGTGCATGTGCTTGCTTGTGCATGTGCAGACGCTCAGTGAGCTTGTGCAGCTGACGCACACTTGTCGCGCACGATCGCTCGTCCATATCCAGAGGCTGCGGCTGATGCTCAGAGTGCTTGTGCTTGTTTGTGCTTATGCAGACGCTTAGAGAGCTTGTGCGGCTGACATGCATGGGGTATGGCGGGCCTGACCTAGCTGGCCTGTCTGTGTGGGTCTACTGGTACGACCAACCCCATGTAAGTCTGTGTGGATCAACTGACTTGACAAACCCCATGTGAGTATGTGCGGTTCTTCAGCGCGGATCTATCCCATGTGATGTTTGGTTTAACTGGCACGATTAACCCCATTTGAGTCTGTCTGCCCAAATGCGGACCCCGGATGCGGAGGACAGTGGATGTCTGCTATTATGCATGATGTCTGCTAATATGCATGCAGGATGCGGAGGACAGTAGATGTCTATTAATATGCAGGATGTGGAGGACAGTGGATGTATGTCTGTATATATGCAGGATGCGGAGGACAGTGTAGATGCTGTGGGCAAGGGCTTGGCAGTGCTGCGTAGCACTGAGCACAAGAACTTGGGGGTGTGGTAAGTGTTAACACCGATTAAAAAAAGTAATTTGATCTGATGGAGGAGTGTGATCATAGCAATGTTAACACCGATCAAAAAAAGCCATCTGATCTGATGGACGAGCGTGATCACAGCTTCACCCTGGAGCCGTCTTACAACATGATACTGTGATGATCACATACTACTACATACTATACTTTCTTTCTCAGAGTAACGGGTGGAGGAGGTCAGAAATTGGCCTTTTTTGCATGACGCAGGCTGTTCATTTTTCTTGAGGGAATGCACTAAAATGCTGTGTCTGGCCAGCCATTCCAGTGATTGGGTCTTTTCACTCCATTTCTTTTGCTGAAACATTCCTTCAGACTCTAGATCACCATACAGTACACAATTTGGTGCAATGAGTGGTGCGGAAAGCAGGCTTAATGGTGGAATAAGGGTTCACGCGCCACAGCAAGTTTGGCATGTGTGCTTCAATTGCCACTGCTTAGGGCTTCTATCTTTTGCACCTGAGCTAAAATAGTGCCAGTTGGTGTCCAGGGAACCTTTTAGATACCTGCTTTGGGGCATCAGATACCTCCCCAAAAAAGTGGCTTGTGTGTTCCAGGGTACCACCAGTGCTGTACGCCACTGAGCACAAGAACCTAGGGGTTTTATTGACTTGTCCGATGGCTTCTAATCTAGGACTGTGAAAAATTGCTGTCCGGCGTGCATAGAATTCTGGAGTGGTATTAGGTGTATTTTTCTTTTTGACATCCTTTTTGTAGGAAGTTCTACAAGACTTAAAATGGACTAGGATTAGCTGTGCGGTCCGGCACTAGGCACACAAATGTGAGGTCATAATACATATAATGCAGTGGGGGTTATATTGATTGATAAACCCATTTGAAAATTTGTATGACACCTTCTTTCAAGGAGACTAGTAGTGCTGCATGGCTGTGGACCCTCTGCGCAGTTATCTGGGGTCGCAGCGGGTGTGGCGGTTAAACTTCTCAATGGCACAAGGATGGAGGGTTAGAGAACAACAAAATGAGAGGAATAAGCTCTTGTGCTTGGTGTCTAACACCATAGAAGGAGTGAATGTGCCCCAAATCTTTAGAATTTGGTGGTCTTGCTTGTGATGTATCCAATGGAAATGTCAAGGTGTCAGCTGCTGCGTGCTCCACTTTGAGCTGCATATGAACATCATATGGGAAATGAGGAGGGGAAAGTGACAAAAGAAGGAGCCTGCACTTGATTCTGCAAATAATAGAGAATGATGTACAAGCGCAGGGCTCCTATGTTTTACAGGAATAAAGCTAAAAACGTCTCAAAAGCTGGACTTGGCAGAAAGTGTTATGGAGACATAACTCATAAGGAACACACATTACCAGGTACGCACGAAAGGTAGGTCTCATTGATGGAAATTGGTATGATGTTGATGCAAAACTTTGAATCCACTATTCTTTCCTGATTTGCAGGTACAAGGCAGACCTTGTAGGCGTGGATGAGGATGATGGCAACATGCACATCCACTACCCAGCCGACAATGTGAGTGTGCTGGTGCTCATTATATGTACTGAGGTGTATTGCAATGCTAGCATTGATTCTTCTGTGTGTGTGATTGTGTGTGTGTGAGAAAGAGAGAGAGAGAGAGAGAGAGAGAGAGAGAGAGAGAGAGAGAGAGAGAGAGAGAGAGAGAGAGAGAGAGAGAGATGTGTCCTAGCCATATGACACATCCCTTATTAAACTGCCTTCACTTTCAAAGCAGCACAGGATGCTCCAAACCCAAATTTTGTGTCGCTTGATTGTGACCCAGGGCAGCCCTGCGACGCGTACGGGGTGTTTCTGGATAAGGGGACTGCTGTGACACCTAAGTGGCACTGCTGGGTATGCATGGCAGCCACCAACGCCCCCAAGGGTCGCTCCTGGGTAGCACCCTAGAGGATCGTGACTTGGTTCTTTTGGGGAGTCTGTCACAGGAAACTTTTTCGAACCTCCCTGGCTCCATCCTTCCCAAGACTTTTCATGCAGTCCTTCTCCTTGCTTACAGAGGTACGCCTCTGCGTTAAATTGTCCTCAAAGGTCGCCTCGGTGAGTGCGCTAGGGTGCTCAAAAGGGGAAAGAGGGCGCAACATTGAGAAGAATGTGGAAATTTCCGGCCAACTCCATCCTGTCGTATTTTTCTTATTTATTTAGCAGTGGTAAACAGACGCCACAGCAGAGAGGGAATGGGGTCAGGCGGTGGTCTGGCTGGGCCAGGGTGAGTGGGAACGTCTGGATGCGTAGGCGGACCTCTGAGCACTGACCTCTGCTTTCACTCCCTGACCTCACTGTTTCCACTCCCTGAACTCACTGTTTTCACTCACTGACCTCACTGTTTACACGCACCGGCCTCTGCTTTCACTCTCAGAGAGCATCTCCTGGGGCTTTGTTAATTTTGATGTGCAAGCATATGCTTTGCCACAAACAGGCTTGGTTCCAAATATCAGGGTCAAAATCTAGAGTCTTGCTCGTTTCTCCTGCCAAACTGTCACAGTGTGATCTGGCAGTGTAGATCAGACCCGGATTGTGGTACCAAGGTGGAAGTGTTGCTAATGAAAGGCCTTTCTAATGCACTCCTTTCCATCATCAGAGTACCAGAGTCGGGCGCAACTGTCACACAGCAGCTCAAAGTTGCATGCATGAGTCGGGACCATGTGGTAACACCCCAGTGTGGAAGATTACTACCTTAGCATGCGTCGCCATGGATGACAGCATTGATGTGCAGGCAAAAAAAAAAAAAAATATATATATATATATATATATTTGGGAAATATGCACAGTTTGGGTGAGGGAGGTCATCTCTAACAAGGAACCAGCAGCTTGCCTTGTGCTTTTTGCATGTGCTTGGACCGTTTTCTAAAACACATGACCATGAATCCTGCACACCTCTTGTGTTCCTGGACTCTGTCTTTGTCTTACCTGTGCAACCAGTGCAAATATTTGGAACCTGTCAAATCTTCTGCTCCCCCTCCCACACACCACCACACACACAGAGCAACCACAAGATCTGTGCCCCGCTGTGCCAAGTGCACTGGGGCGCAAAGCCCCCCCTCTCCGGCGTATTGGCAAACAGCTCCAAAGCTGTTGCGAGGGCCCCCCCTCGCCTGCTTCTCCCGCCCCCCACGCCAGTTGCACAACAGCAGCAGCAGAAATTAAGTACACAGCCCGGTCAATTTCAGAAGGATGGGCCTGGGCTGATTGGAGGGAAAAGGCAGTTAGCCGGTAGTGGCAAAGAGCCAGGAGCAGCCAAAGGGGGAGAATGGGCAGCAGGATCAGCAATGGAGGGGCATACAGGAGGAAGGAGGCTCGATGGGACGTCGACTGACCAAGAAGCAGAGGCGTCACTCCCGCCCCTTTCACCTGAAGGTATGTGTCTGTGTGAGAGTGTTTTCAGAGACGTATGCATGCATGGATTTCCTGAGTAACAGAAAAAAACATGCCAATTTTGTTCAAGGCAATTTTGTTGAAGACCACACCAGTGAAGGCAAGCGCTGAAACACTGAAACATCATGTGGAATGATGGAGGTCACGGCTTTGCAATGCTACCTTGTGTTTTGTGTTGCGGGTTGCACATACCCTTGCGGTGCAGTTTTGTGTGCTTTGTGCTGGGAGGTGGCTTCTGGAAATTGAGCATGATGTGGGAGCACCTCTGCATCGAGCAGATCCAGAAATGGAGTGCACATAGGAAGCAAAGCACGCTGCCAGGGCACCTGCGTCAAGCTGGGGGTCACATCCTCTTGTGTAGTGTGCCGCTCTTGTACGTTGTACAAAAGATGGTTTGTAGCTCCTCCCTTCCCTGAACTTGAGTGTGACTCTTGTGTGCCCTATACTTCTTGCCCTTGAAGTGCCTCTGCACTCACATGCGTGGCTCACATCCCAGCGCCCGCGAGCTCCTTACATCACGCTTCTCGCGCTTGACTTCAAAGCCGCAGCAAAAGGTGCACACATTTTAGATGCACACATCTTCTGAGCCAGATTTTAAGTTTGACGCAACCTTCCCCACCCAAGCCCCTCACACAAGACTTCCCAAGCCGCTTCATCCCTCCTGCACCCATGTTTCAAACCCAACAGTTTACTTTTTCTTCTGTTGCCAACTTTACATTCCTGGGGGACCCTGCACACCATTCCCAATATAATTCATGGATGAAGCTCCCCACCCACATCTATCGCGTCTTTCCATTTGCAGAATTCTTCCAAAGCTAGCTCATCACCTCCTTTTGGTGCGCTTGAGAGGCTGAAGCCCTCGCAGCACCTTGTTGTTGTGGCACCCCGTGCATCATAAACCCTGCACTTTCTGAGTCTCCCTACTTCTGCTTTCCCCTGCTTGCTCCTTTTCAGGCTACCTCATTGCGCTCAGTCCCACAATTCTTACCACCATGCACTTCTCACTCACTTGCAATGGGCAGCTTTCTATCCTGGTATCCTGGCCCACCTGATCTCCTCTGCTCAGAGCCACCATACTACACACAAAGCCTGACACCGCTCACAAAGCCTGACACTACTCGCAAAGCCTGACACTGCTCACAATCCTGCGCGGTCAGGCTCCTTTCCTGGCTACCTTATACACCCTCCCCAGAAGGTGAGCTGCAGGGGTGCCTGACACCGTTGATGCAATCCTCACGCTGCTCACAAACCTGTATGTGCAGGCTTCTTTCCTGGCTACCTCATGTCCTCCCCAGAAGATGAGCTGGAGGTGCTGGACCCCTACGAGCACAACATCCTTGATTCCCTCTCCTGGGGCGCCAGCCTGGACAGCTTCACATCTGCGGGCACCCACCCCCAACCTGCCCCAGGCACCGCGCTTTCATCCCACTTCAACGCACTCCCAAACAGTGCAGACAGGCCAGCAGTAGCCACAGCACATCCCAGCATACCGGCAGCATGCCAGCAGCAGCAATTGCAGTCAAAACCGCATGTCAGCCCTGCTGATGATGACCTTGCCATGGTGCCTCCCTTCCCTGACTTCCCCCACCTCGGCAGCCCTGCACTCGAGGACAATCTTGGCATGCAACTCCCTCAACGTCAGCAGCGGCAGCTGCCACAGCGAGAGGGTCTTGGTGGCGCGCTTGCAGATTGGATGGGGTCATCTGCAGAAATGGACACCGACAAAGGCCCACTGGACTCACTGTTTGAAAGCCAAGCCCTGTCGCATACCAGTGATGGGGATGTGCTGATGGAGGAGTGGTCGCTACCACTGCCGGCCATCAGGGGCGAGTCTTCCGGCTCCTTGCATGCCGCAACTCTGGGGGCTGAAGAGAGTATGGCAGTGGCTGTGGAGGTAGCAGCACCGCCCGCTGCTGCTCCGCCCAAAGCAACACACGCAGCTGTTCCTGAGCCAGCACCAGCAGAAGCACCAGCAGCAGCTGCTGCAAGTGCAGCCATGCCAGCAGTCCGGCCTTCCAAAACACCGTCAGCAGCTGCTGCTGCAGCTGCTCCAGGTACAGCAGCTGGTGCTATGTTGGCTGTACCTGCAAGAGCAGTGGCAGCTGCTAGGTCTGCCGGGGTGCCAGCAGCAGCAGCAGCAGCAGCAGCTCCCTCTGAGGGCCCTAGCGCTCCTTCCTTGCTCCTTGCTTCAGCACCTGCCCACCAAGCAGTATATGCAGAGGCGCAGCAGGGGCGAGCACAAGAGGAGGGTGCAGAGGAGGAAGAGGTCGAGGCGGTCCGAAAACGGGGTGTAGATGTTGAAAAGCAGGGAGAAGAGGCAGGGGCGGTGGCGGGGGCCCTTGCCCGGGAGATGCCTGCTGGGAAGGATGCTGCAGAGCTGCATCAGGAAGTGGGGAAGGAAAAGGAGCAGAAGCAGCCCATTAAAAAGAGCCGCCAAAAGGCCCAGGGCAGTAAGGTAACCTTAAAAGGGGTTGGGGGTGGCGGGCGCTCCTACATGGACATAAATGCATTCGATGACCTTGGGGAGGATGACCGGGAGGACGCCAGGGGTGTGAAAGGAGCTAAAGTGGCAAGGCCAGGGTCTGGTGGTGGGAGTGGGAATGGGAATGGGAATGGTGTTTCAAAGCTTGCAGCAGCAGCCAGGCCAGGGATGCCCTCATCAGCAGCAGCAACAGCAGCAGGAGCAGCAGCGTCAGGGTTGGGATCCAAGGGAGGCCCTGCGCATGCAGGGCAGGCAAAACAAGTTGATCCCACCAGAGGAGCAGGGGCGCTGACGGGGCAAGTGAAGGCTGGGGGAAGGGGGGCAGGGACGCTGGTAGGACTGGCAGGTTTGTTTCAGAGGCCAGGGGGTCCAGGTGGGAAGGTCTTGCAGCTGCAGCTGCAGCAGCAGCAGCAGAGGAAACGGGGCGCGGATGGGAGAGAGGCTGAGGAGGCAGCAGGTGCGTGCTGTGCCTGTGTGTGAACACTTAAAGGTGACTCAAAAAGTTCTAGATAGGAACGTCAGGCACTTGATTGCTCTGAAGCCTGCAGCTCCTGTCTGCCTGATGAGCATGCGCAGCAAGAAGAAGGCTCCAGCCTTGCACATACAGCTGAGCATTAAAAGCCGCAGGTCCGCCTCCTGCTTCAAGGAGCATCCCTGTGCACTTTGGACGTGTTGATTGTTGCATTGCACATGCTGGCTGTCTCAGCCACGGCGGAGCAGTTAGATTGTCCAAGCAGTGCAGTTCTCGCGCATCCCTGTGCACCCTGGGTTGTCTCCGTGCACACGCTGGCTGTCTCAGTCACGGCAGGGCAGACAGCCCCTACGCGCAGCACTGTGTGCATAAAATCCCGGAACATTGGATCAAACATCAAATCCACCGCCATCGTTTCTTGGAATTCCTCTTACCTTTTACTTGTGAACTAAGCAGAGCTTGTTGGTATCAGGTTATATTGAAGGTCATGCTGAAACAGAGTGTGTGTGCAGACCTCATCTGATAGCGCGCAGCCCAAAAGAATTGTCGCAAGCTCTATGAAGGGAAGCACGAATGTAATATTGACCTTGTGATCATGATTGCTTGCCTACCTTGTGATTCATGCTTGTCACGGTGACCTTGTGGTCCATGATTATTTGCTTATCTCTGATCCAGAACTGCTTGCTTACCTCGTGATTCATGCTTGTAACGGTGACCTTGTGGTTTATGATTGTTTGCTTATCTACTTATCCAGAATTGCTTGCTTACCTTGTGATTCATGCTTGTATCAGTGACCTTGTGGTTTATGATTGTTTGCTTATCTTCTAATCCAGAATTGCTTGCTTACCTTATGATTCATGCTTGTATCAGTGACCTAGTGGTTTATGAATGTTTCCTTATCTCTGATCCAGAATTGCTTGCTTACCTCGTGATTCATGCTTGTAACGGTGACCTTGTGGTTTATGATTATTTGCTTATCTACTTATCCAGAATTGCTTGCTTACTCTGTGATTCATGCTTGTAACGATGACCTCCAAGGCTCATGATTTCATGACTGTTTGCTCATCTTGATATCCATGATTCGCTCGCTTACCTTGTGATCCTTGATTGCAACAATGGCAGTGTGTCCCTTTCTTGTTTGCATATATTATCAGGTGGTGCAGAGCCCAAAAAAGCAAAGGTTCAACCCTTACCATTGTTGGCACTGCAGCAGCAGCGCCAGCAGGGGCAGCAGAACCTTCAAGGTAAGCATGCTCATACTGTTCTTCACGCATTGCAAAGCATGTGTTTGGCATAGTCTTCATGAAAAAAAAGGGAAAGCGCGGACTTGAAAAACGTTGTAAGCCCTGCCTCCTCTGATGGCTGCCCTGAAATTTAGCACATTATCCTTACCATGGTGCATCCTGTTTAGCATCATGGCGCATCATGGTGCCTCATGGTGCATCCTACTTAGCATCATGGTGCATCATGGTGCATCCTGTTTAGCATCATGGTGCATCTTGTTTAGCATCATGGTGCATCATGGTGCATCCTTCTTAGCATCATGGTGCATCCTGTTTAGCATCATGGTGCATCCTGCTTAGCATCATGGTGCATCCTGCTTAGCATCATGGTGCATCATGGTGCATCCTGCTTAGCGACATGGTGCATCATGGCGCATCCTGTTTAGCACATCTTCTTGTGTTCATGCCAGAGGTTTGGTGTCCAACAGCAAGCCAGGCATGCAACAAGCATCACACAACAAAGGGTCCTGTTTCATGTCGAACGGCAAGCCAGGCATGCGGCAAGTATCATGCGACAAAAGGCCCTGCTTCTCTGTGTGAAGCAGCATGCTTACAGCATATGCTGTTTTATGTCAAACGGCAAGCCAAGCATGCGGCAAGTAGCATGCAACAAAAGGCCCTGCTTCTCTGTGTGAAGCAGCATGCTTATAGCATATGCTGTTTTATGTCAAATGGCAAGCCAAGCATGCAACAAGTATCATGCAACAAAAGGCCCTGCATCTCTGTGTGAAACAGCATGCTCATAGCATGTATGCTGTTTCGTGCGCACCATGAAGGACCCTGGCATCAGCAGTGGCAGCAGGACAGCAAAGAGTAGGCACTGCATGAGATGGCTTGCAAATTGCCAAAATAGCATACGGCAGCAAATCGCCATAACAACATACGGCAGCACAACGGATATGTAGGGATTGGCATACAGCGGTACCCGTCACATTCTCCGGCACTATATAGCGTTATAAAGCACTATCTTATGATAGCGATCTTTACCAATGCCGCTCCCTACAGATTGGCATACAGCGTTATATGAGGTCTTCTATAGCGCTTAAGGCCAACACCAGCCCCTGCAAGTGTTTTTTTGATCAACTCAAGGGAAACATCTTCCAATCAAATCTAAGCTATAGAACCATGCATAAATCGCATCCTTTGCAGCAGAGCCTCAGCCCCTTTTTTGTCAGCCCTCCTGCAGCCCCCTTGAATGTGCTCACATTTTCCAAAACTCATGCCTGTCCATTGTATGTTTGTGCGCCTCTCACTAGGTCTGGTGGGATTTCAGCAGGACACCACGGCACCCGAAATATAAGCCCTTCTGGAAATGCTCCCATCCTTCCAAGACATGCGCCTATTTTCCTTGCATGTGCGTCCCTCACAGGTGCAGCAAGGATTTCCGCCGCACCTCTGACTGTTGATTAATCTTGCATACACTTTCTGTATCCCAAAACCTGCAGCTGTCCATCATTTGCTTGGTTGCCCCTCGCAGGCTCATCAGGTGCAGCAACTGCAGCTGCAGCAGCAGAACCTGCTGGTCCACCGCGCCCTCCTTCTCCGCCCACCTCTTCAGCAGGGTTCCCCCCTCGCCTGTTCACACCTGCACGTCTGGATGCAGACTACAGGTAAGGGAGCTGGCTTTCCTTACCCTGCATGCTGTACGGGTGTGCCTTGTTGTGGTAGATGATAGACTGCTCGCTCACACGCTGGAACCGAACTGGATGCTTGCAACAGGCAACAGAGGTGCTCTGCAATCTGAGCTTGACTGCTTGCTGTCAAACAGGCTTGCTGACCTCTGATGCTCTATTGCGTACTCGTGGTGATCTTTGCACATGCCTCGCACCCCCCTGAAGCTGTGTTAAACCCTAAAAAAACCTAAACCCTAAACCCTAAACCCCTAACCTAAAAAACCTAAATGACCAGTTACGGAGTGTCCCTTGATATGAGAGGAGAGGAGACGCGGCCGCTGTGCTGTTTGTGACAGAGGATGAACAGCGATTGCACTGATCACAGGAAACAAATGCAGGTGGCTCGTTGGTGTACAGGCACTGCAAGCAGGGGGCGGCATCAGCCAGGCTCCCCCTATCTTTTGCATGCTGCAGGCAATGAGCAGCAAGTGCAAAGAGCACGTACCCACTGGTTGCCTTTTCATGCACAGGTACTGCAAGCAAAGAATGGCAGCAGCTGCGGCAGCAGCCATGCCCTCCCCACTACTGCTCCATGTGGCTGAAGCTGAGCAGCAGCTGCAGCTGCAGCTCCTGCGCCAACAAGCTCAAGCGCGTGGGCTCAGCGTGCATCAACAGCAGCACCAGCACCTCGCACAAGCCGCCTGGTTCCTGCTGCATGTGATGCTTGCTACCGCTGACAAACAGCGCCACAGTCCGGTAAGTGCGCCGAATCAGTGTGAACCAGCAGCAGCATCAGCACCTCGCACAAGCCGCCTGGTTCCTGCTGCGTGTGATGCTTGCTACCGCTGACAAACAGCGCCACAGTCCGGTAAGTGCGCCGACTCAGTGTGAATCAGCAGCAGCAGCAGCACCGCGCGCAAGCCGCCTGGTTTCTGCCGCACCACAGTGCGGTAAGTGCAGCTGGTACCCTATGCCATATGCACCCTATGCTGGTACCCTATGCCACACGTGTGCTGCTGCATGCAAACAGCAGCAGCCACTCATCAAACTGTTAGTTGAACAGCAGCACTCGCCCTTGTGTCTGCACTGCTGAGGCCGTGCTGAGAGAACCCTTGGTCCCGAGTACACAACAAGACTGTGTCACTAAGAGCTCCTTTGGGCTCTCTCATCACAGCCTCAGCTTATTACCCTTGTGGTTGCAGGGCTGAAGCTGTCTTAATTGATCACGCAGGGAGTGGCCTTCCTGATGTGCGCAGTTGTTTCCTTTCCTTTTTTCTTTCTGACGCCACTTGTCTGCAGGCGGAGTCTGGCCCATTCCTGCACGGCTTTGGCACCTACCAGGCTTCCACGCACCACCAAGATAGAATAACAGTGTGGTGGTGCCCTTAAGCACAGGTTGAATAAGGGAGGTGGTGTCTAATATCCCCATGCGCAGTGACATAGACATGGTGACTCTGGATCCCCATTTCTCCACTCCCCCCCGACAACCCCTTTGTGGAATTTCAGGCCGACATGTCGCACCTTCAATCACATGTACTCTTCTGAGCAGGCCAACCGCGTTTTTGGCCTTGATTTTTTGTGGCAGGGATGGGGGGCAGAGGCCCTGCTCGGGTTGGATCAACTGACCTGTTGCGGTGCACCCAGTGCTGGCAGCCACCTCATGCCTCTTGATGTGCATCATTACCCTTGCGAGCTGCTCCTCAGCCCTTCACGATGGCATCGCGGGGCGTGTGTGTGAGAGACCCGCAAGCCCTGTGGGGCTGTAGACCTGGACCCGAGGATATAGTGTGATCCCAGTTGTAAAGCATCTCGATCATGCCTCCCTGTGCATGTCTTACCCTTGCAGGCTGCCCCTCAGCCCTTCACGATGGCATCGCGGGGCGTGTGTGTGAGGGACCTGCGAGCTCTGGGGCTGGAGCTGGACCTGGTGCAGCTCACCCACACCCCAGGCCCCAACGACCACCCCCCCTCCAACATCACCACTGCCACCACAAGGAACAGCCCCAGCACACTCGATGGCGGTGGCAGCAGCAGTGGTGGTGGCAGCACTAGTGACGTTGGAGGCGGGCAAGGATCGTCATTGCCTGATGTCCGCGCCCAGGCACCAGCACCCGCAGCAGCAGCGCCACCATCTGTGTCTCCAGGCCTGGTACCGCCTTCGCTGCCCCATACGCGGCTGCTGGAGCTCCTGCAGGCGCTGGATGCCGCTGCCCATGCTGCTGAGCACGGCGGTGCTGCTGAAAGTGGGGGCTTTGCGGGGGTGGTGGCCAAAGGCACTGCAGAGGACACAGCAAATAGCACAGCAGGGGCGGTGGCAAGTAGCGGGGTGGGGGTGCAAAGGGCTGGGGTCAGTGCAGAGGGGAGTGGGGGTGGGGCTCAGGGCAGGAGGGGGGGCGCTGGGCAGGGAAGCGGTGAGGCTGGAACCAGCACCAGCAGATACAACAGGATAGGGGGAAATGGGCAGCCATTAGGAGGTGGAGGCCTGCGGGGCCAAGGACTGCAGTCAGATGCTGTGAGCCGTCCTGCGGGCAGCCTGGAGGCGCAAGTGCTGCACAGGCGAGAGACCCCAGGTGCGCTGCGAAGTGTGCAGTGTGTTGGGGGTTTCAAGGTGTCCATGGTGCGACTTGAGGTGCAGGGTAGGAAGACGCTGGTTTGGGTTGAGTTACCTAGAGGGCTGCAAGTGACGCATGGTTATTTGGGGGGGGGGGGGTAGAGTGGTGCTGGCTTGGGTGAACCTAAGGGGCTGCAAGTGTCTGCCCATTGGTATGAGCTGACGGGAGGTCATGGCCTATCGATAAGGACCTATACCCGCTCTGGCGCCATGCGGGCCTGCATCGTGAGCAGCTGTGTTTCCCGGCTTTGCTTGCCAGATGTGAACCACCACTTGTCCGGGCAATAGCAGTGCCCCCTGGTGCACGCTTGCTGGGGGATGAGCACACCCCCTGGGTAACGGGCACCACACTGCCTGGGTGAGGGGCACTGCTATTGTCCGGAGTGCCCCCTCGTACACACTTGCTTGGGGATGGGCTCAAACCCGCCTGAGGATGGACACGTTGCCTGGGGCACTGCTATTGTCAGGGGCCCTAACCGGGGGGTGCACACCGCCTGGGAGGTGTCTACTTGCCTGGTCCATGGGCACTTGTTCTTCTTGGGAGCACCTGTAAAGGGCCTGTAAAAGGAGCAGCGGACTGCTCTGTCCTCTTTCATCAACTCTTGTCCCCTTTCAGTGACTCTTGTCCTCCTTCAATGAAAGTCTCGGTGGCTTTTGATTGGAAATCCCTTGCGCATCACTGTTGTCATTTCTTGCTGACTTGCCACTGGAGCAGCTGGTAACCCGCCCTTATCCTCTTTCAGTGACGTACGGTTGAAACTTCCTTGCGCATCAATGTTGCCAAATTGGTTTCTAGTGAATCTGCCACTGGGTCAGCCAGTCCCACCCTTGCTTTTACAGACTTGCCAGCCTTCTTTTCCAGACTCCCAGCCTGTGACTCCCTCTTTGTTTTCTTGCTGACTTGCCTTTTGGAGCGTCCGATACCCCCCCTTTTGGGTCTTTGTCCATGTCTCCTGTTTGAAACTCCCCCACGTCCCAAGCTCTGAGCATATGAGCATATGAGCTTATGGGCCTATGAGCTCATATAAGCTTATGAGTTTTGAATCAAAGACATATCTTTGATGTATCCTTGGAGCCCCACAGAGGAACTGCCACCCAAATATCATCTTATCCCAACAGGAGCTTGTGTTGTCTGGCTCATTGCCTGAAGCTCTGCTCCTGCATGCCTGCCCCTGGAGCAGTTGCTGTCCAGTGCTGCTGCTGCCGCCCCAAATACCCCAGCAGGCTCACTTGCAAATTAGCTCATGGCACGCTGCTCTAACTCCTGCTCTGGCTTTTGCAGGCCTGTCCCTGGAGCAGCTGCTGCCCTGTGCTGCCTTTTCAGTCCCTCCTGCCAACAGACCAGCTTACCTTGCTCACTTACTGCCTGCTGCTCTAAATCCTGCTCTGGCTCCTGCAGGCCTGTCCCTGGAGCAGCTGCTGTCTGGTGCTGCCTTTTCAGTCCCTCCTGCCAACAGACCAGCTTACCTTGCTCACTTACTGCCTGCTGCTCTAAATCCTGCTCTGGCTCCTGCAGGCCTGTCCTTGGAGCAGCTACTGTCCGGTGCCGCAGCTGCGGCGGGGGACTGCGGCGTGAGCAGCCGCACACGCGTGCACTGCTTTGCGCCTTTAGCAGTGGAGCCCTGTGATCCACATGGAGACGGGAAAGCACAGCACCAGTCGCGGCTGGCGCAAGGCTTAGAAGAGGAGAGCCAGGGACGGCAAGAAGAGCTTCCAGAGCACGACCAGCAGCAGCAGCAGCACCAACACCAAGAGCAGCAGCAGAAGCAACAGCAGCAGCAGTATGCTGAACAAGGCATTGAGGCTGCCCAGCCTATGCCTTTGGCTCTACAAGTCACGTGTTCTACGAGCGCAAAGAAGGACCCTAGCGGTGACAACAACATAGGGGGTGGAGGGCCTGGGGGGGTGGGGGCAGGGGGCACTGCCTCAGCGTCCCAAGGAGCCCCACCGGCACCTGTTAAACACAGCCCCAGCCCAGAGCCATCAGATCCTGCCGGTGAGATCTGTAGGTACAACCTGACTTGTTTCCAGAATGAAGAACGAGATGTGAATGGTAAGTGACTGGGAGGTGTGTGGAATTGCAGCTGCCCAGTAGCCTCCGCACAGCCGGCAAACGTGTGCCATCAGCAGGCTGGCAAGCTCCACAGACTGGCAAGATCTACAAGCGCAGGCAGATGCGATACCAGAGTTTCAGATGAAAATGCCAACAGCAGCCTGGCAAGACCCACAGTCGTAGGAACAATTCTAGAATGGCCATACAAATAAAAAGAAAAGGAATTGAGTGTGCTTCAAGGCTAATCAGCCGCTGCATTTTCAAAGTGTGGAAATAGATGAAGCGTGCCATGGGTTTGTACAAGGACCCATTGTACAGTAGGCTCGTCCCCTCTCGCGCGTCAGTGTGCTCTGCATCCTGGATTTCTTTGCTTGTGGAACACAACCTAGCCAACCAAAACATGTGTGACCTTGCACAGATGTTCCTGTGAAAAGCATGCTGCATCACCAAGAGCCTGCATCACCAAAAGCCTGCATCAGAGCCTGCAGAGCCTGCATCACCAGAAGATAGAGCCTGCATCACCAAAAGCCTGCATCAGAGCCTGCAGAGCCTGCATCACCAGAAGATAGAGCCTGCATCACCAAAAGCATGCATCAGAGCCTGCAGAGCCTGCATCACCAGAAGATAGAGCCTGCATCACCAAAAGCATGCTGCATCACCAAGAGCCTCTGCCATTATATTGTTTTTCAGAAAGAGGTAGCAAAAAAGCCCCATCCTCAACAACAGCCGCTGCAGAGATAAAAAAAAAAAAGCTCCGAGGATGCATTTTCACGAACCAGCGCACCGCATCATCAACTGCTTCTACAGGAATCCAAAATCCATAGGAATTGTGTTCCTTCAAACCCGAGTGGCGCACCATTGACAGTTTTGCCAGGAATCAAAAAGGTTTGGGGATGGACACCCTCCAAGCCAGCAAATCGCATCAACTGCTCCTGCGGGAACAGAAAAGCTTTGAGAATGGGTTTCTTTCAAAACAGAGCAGCGCACCAATGGCAGCTTCCAAAATGAAAAAGCCCTATAAGCAAGTACCCTCCAAGCCAGTGCAGTGCACCACCATAAACCTCCTAAATAAAGGATTAAAGAACAGTAAATGGCGTAGACAGTGAAAACATTCCCTGCTTTTGTTAAGAAGTTTCTGAGCCCTGTAGCATGCGAATTCCCAACACAGAAATTGCTGATACTCTTGCTGCTGCTGTTGCTGCTGCTGCACAGGTGCTCTTGGTGCTGACAAGCATGGCGAAGAGAGGCCAGTTACATACACGTGCACAACTTACAGCTGTGGCCCTTGGGGTTTGGAAGTGTACCAGCCCATGCAGAAAAATAGGGAGAATGCTCATCATCATCATCAGCCACAGCAACAACATCAGCAAGACCAGCAAGACAAACAGCCAGCGCAACAGCCGCCGGAGCAGCAACAGCAAGAGCATTTGCAAGAGCAGAAGCAGGATGACGCATTGTTTGCAGAGGGCCGCGTGTTTGTGCGGCTGGTGGCTAACATGTCCTTCTGTCTCGGCAGCATCACTGTGGCGAGTGAGGTAAGGGATCACATATGATTTTAACTCAGCATGGTGCCAGGTTAAATGGTAAGCACATGAGCATTGCATTCAAACAGGAAACCGGTCTCTGATACTAGATGAAAACTTTCCATCTTCCCTTGTGTGCTACCTCCTAGAGGTAGCCTGGCAGCTACTGCATATGATACTAGCCATACAATGGCCACAGTACTGGCCACTGTCCTTTGGGTGGTGTGAATGTGTGTGTGTGTGCACGCACGCATGCACGCACGCTCTTGATTGTTTTCCCTGAGCAAAGTATTGATCCCGAGGTTAATTTTTGCCCTGAATAGTTGGCCTGCATGCTGAAGCAAAGGTTTCTCTGCGGTGCTAGGGTTGCAGAATTTGAACTCTGTATGCACCCCAAAAGTATACTGGTTTTAAAAAGTTTTTCTCATCCCAATTTTTCCTTATGCCAAGGCATGCATACCAGACTCTTTGTCCTCTCCAACTGACAATGCCTGGATCCCATTGCTTGAACACCTGCTTCATAGGATGCTGATGTGGACGACCATGATGCCCCCATGCCACGCCATGTGCACCTTGTGCTGCTGTGCACGCTGCAGCTGGGGGGCTTGGTGTGTGGTGCCTTGCTGCAGCCTTCCAGCTTGAGCGGGGTGGAGGGCGTCAGGTGGGGGCTGTGTGTGTGTGTGTCGGGGTATATGCTTATATGCGCTGCCCACCCTTGCTGACCGCACTTCTTTGCAACATTCAATTTAAGCTTAAGTTGTTGGGGTCAATGCTGCCCTATTGTGCTTGTTTTTACTTCTTGTCTTGCAAGTTGTCAGTGTTGCATAAGTGTGAGCATGCTTATTTCATCTCATTGCTGGCGTGCATCTTAGCGGGTGTGGTATTATGCTCTCTGCAGGTTTGTTTCAAGGCTGCTCCGCTGCATGCGTGCCTGCTCCGCCCTCATCTGCACATCGAAGCAGCTACAACTCATGGAAAGTGCTTCTGCGCAGTTCCCTGGGCACTTGCCTCATCAGAAGCTACTTTAAAGCTACTCTGCTGCATGTGTGCCAGCTCCGCCCTCGTCTGCTTACCGCAGCAGCTTTGGCTCCTTTCAAGGAAAGTGCCTCTGCAAGAATTTCCTAAGCCTTTCTCTCCTGAGAAGCTACTTCGAAAATTGTTTATGAAGTCCTGACGTAAGCCTGAATAGGTGGGATACGCAAGAAAGGTTGGTCATATAACATGTGTCTGGCAAACAAGATTCTTGCCATTATTTGTTGGACTTGTAGATCATGTATGACCTCGAAGCTGGAAGTCTGCAGGGCCAAGGCCGCAAAGCGGATCGCCTGTTTTATTGCTCACCTATACCTAGGTTTGCTAAAAATAGAAAACAATCATCTACACGAGACACCAGCGTGCAAAGGATAACTCAACAGGGCTGGCTTCTAAAGTGTGCTTGCTTACAAAGGCAATAGATAAACGGTTTAATTCATTTGTGTCCACCAGGTTGCCGAGAATTGATCGCGTGCACTTCGCACTCTTGTCACATAACGCAGTAAGCAGCCAGTCCTCAGGTCCCCCGCTCAAAACGCCCTTGATTGAGCTGTAGCCTGAGGTTAAGTTTTGTGAATTCGAACATCAAGGCAGTGGAGTGTGGTTGCAAGTTCGAGGGCTTTTTCTGCTGGATCTGGATGAGCCGAGCTCAAATGCTTTGACAAAAGCCCTGCTGCTATGGGGCGAATTATGCACTGGTTGCAGACAGTTCCAGCAATGTTTATCAAGACAAGATGACAAGAGCATCAGACGCAAATTGTGTGTGACACATGGCCTGTTCAGTATTAAGGAAGGATTGCATGTGTGAAATGATCACTTGCTGTTATTAAGCACACCAACAATCATAGATTTTTTGGGGGGGGGTATTGCTTTAAGGTGACAAAGGTAAGGTTACATCGTTATTTCTGCCTACAAGGGCAGCTGAGCAACACAGGCCTGTAACCAGACCTCAAAAAAGTCTACTTTTTAAAACTTGGACTTGAGACAAAGTTGCTAATCATGTTTGTTGCAGTCTGTTGTTCCCAGGTTGGTGATGTGTGTGTGACGCTGATCTCACATGACAGTTTTGTGAAATGGAGCTTAACATCCAGGGATACCGATAGTCATGGCAACAAAGCTCAAGCTCCCTTGACGCTGATGAACTTTGATGCAAGTGAACTGGGTTCTGCTTTTTAGTTCAAGTAAAGTTCCCCTCTCCTCTGCTCTGACTACACACACACAAACACACACACACGCGCGCGCACGATACAACCACATGTTTGCTGGTTGCTGCTACTAGGTTGCCCTCCCCGAGGAATGGCGCATCAAGCTGTCATACTACTCACGGGCAATCACAAAGGAGTTCGAGCACGTTTTCTATCCAATCCAGAGATTTCCAGATTTAAAAACTCAGGCAGAAACTGAAAGGAAGGAAAGGACCTAAGAAGCTATATTTTCTAGAAAAAGCAAACCTTTGGGGGTACACACTTTGTAAGTGGCACTTAATAGGGAGCATGCTGCACACCCTAGACACCGTCAAATGCATCACACAATTCACACGAAGGAGGGGACTCGCGGCTCTTCTGAGCCAATGCGTCTCCTTTTCCTCGAGTGATGTAGAAAGGGTTTCCTCTGCCTACATAGGTTTTCTTTCTTTCTTTCTTTCTTTCTGTCTTTCACATGAAGGAGAAATATCTGCATTTTGTGTAGCTTGCAAAATGTTTCAGCAATATAATATACTTGAGCTAAAGCAAGCAAGGCACTGGCAGTTAGTTGTCAGGCTAGAAAAGTGATGCAGCCAGAACTGTGCCCAAGCATCCCATGCCCAAAGCAGACTCTCGTCGTGCATGAAATGAGGCCAGTTGCTCCCAAAGTACAAGGTTTACAAGGGAACATAACCTTCAGCCAAATAGTTTGGCTGCTCAGTGCGTTGGAAGAAATCCATCAATTCAGAGATAAAACGATAAAAAAGAAAAAAAAGGATAATTGCCATTGTCTTGATACTGGAAAAAACGAAATACGTCCTCAGAGCCAGCATGGGAGAAATAGAAAGATCCTTCTTCATTTATCACTATTCTGTGTGCAGAGAAGTCATAGAAAAGATATGCATACTTCCTTCTAAGACAGCACAAAAAGGCGCAAGAGCAAAGAAAAATAGCATGCCTTTCATCTTGTAATTGTTCTGAAGAACATACATCACAATGAGGTGTGTGTCCATGCCAAAGAGAAGTTTCAGCTCGAAGCTTGTGAGCGTGCAAACGGAACAAGGTTTACAAGGTTTACAATGGTGGCCTACAGCCCGAGACTCTGGCTGATGGCAGCTGGTGAAACAAGCTCAACCAGTATTAAAAATTGAGACTAAATCTGACACAAATCTAAGAAGTCTGAATGAGTCTTGATTAAGGAAAGCATTGATTTCAGAATCAGTGATAGTATGATGGCAAGCCAAGAATGGAATAAAGTCAGCGTTTGAAGGCGGAGCAAACACACGCAAAGTCTTAAACATCTCCTCAAAAAGGTCCTTGTATCTCGTGCGTAGCTCACGCACCTCAGTACATTTGCAAAAGAAAAGCACATGTTTTTCATCCTGGACTTCCCCACACTCACACTTATCACAGATACTTGAACCCCCAAGCCATTTACAAGACTCCACTCTCAAGTGATGAGCACGCAATCTAAATCTGCTAATGTTTCTCATAACATGCTTGTCCAAATCCTTGAACAGATACAAGGGGATACAAAAAGGAGCACCTCTGGGACCACTCTCAGAATTCCCACACCACTTATGGTACGGCACTGCCTTCTTGTTAACTGCACGAGGACAAAAAACATCGGCCCCTCTCCACACTTTCTGCTGTCTGTATCGCAAATCACCAATGAACTCTTGCATGGGGATTTTCTCAGCTCTCAGCATGTTCTGTTTGAACGAATCACCATTCCGCATCCCACCAAAAGCATTAGACACTTCAGCAGACCAGCAAGAGGAATCAAAAGAAGCCACACTTAAATCAGCCCTCAGCACACGACGCAAAACGTCACTATTGGAGTCAAGCATGCTATTAAAAAACTTGATGGAGGCATGGAACCAGAAGAACTGCAGAGGCTCCTGGCCACACTCTCTCAACACCGGCCAATTTGTAGTACTGTTCTTTACTCCAAGAATGCGCCTCAAGGAACACAGATGTCTTTTCTGCAATTGACTATCAAACTCACTGCCTTCTCTCAAGTAATGAGTTCCCCATACCTGGCACGCATACATCCCAGCAGGAATGCCATACAGCTTAGACAACCAGAGCATAGCATGAGGTCTGTTTTTCAGGTCATGACCCTTGGCAAACTCCGATATCCTTCTCTGTGCAGCCATATAAGGCTGCACCGCATTCTCCTCAGCTACCTTTAAATCCATCTTTTTATCCAACAGCACTCCCAAATATTTGAACCTGTCCTTCTCTGGAAGGACCACTCCATCATACGTAAAAGGATTCTGCAGAGGAGAAACAGACGTACTGTTGAAGTGCACCACCTCAGACTTAGCTGTGTTTGCAGTCAACCCTTTTCTCTGGGCATACACACGGAGTCTGTCCAGCATCTTCTGCATTTCACCAGGGTCATTCGTAGTTAATCCAAGGTCATCAGCGTACATCATGTGGGACACACCATTCACTCTATCACCAGTCACAGCACCCTCAATGCCCTCACTTATCTCTCTGCCCATATCATTGATGTACAGAGAGAAAAGAAGGGGGGACAAAGGACAAACTTGCTTAACACCGTTCGATGGCTGCACGCGCGCCCTTTTCCCACCATCCATTAGAATGTACTCATCATTATCATACATGTCTCTGATCACACTGAGCAGAGGAGTCGGCATTGCATTGCGCTGCAAGTGAGACCAAAGCTGCTGTCTGGGCACGGTGTCATAAGCTTGAGAAAAGTCAATGAAAGCAACGTGCAATCTGGAAGAATTCCGTGGCTTCAATTTTTTCGCAGCATGCTTGAGATGCCTCAGAATGAACAGAGGATGCAAAGTGCTCCTTCCCGGAAAGAAGCCAAACTGCGTGTCCGGAATCTTTCCCTTTTTCATACACCAATCTGTCACCAGATTTTTCAGCACATTAGCATAAATCCTATACATTACACCGCTAACCGCAATCATCCTATAATTCCCAGGTTTCAGCACTTCCCCTTTTTTGTGAATGGGGCTCAACTTGGCAACCTTCCAGCACGCAGGCACTTTACTTTCAGTCAGCAACACTTTAAAAAGACGAGCCAACAGAGGCACCAGCACATTTACTTGTTTGGTTTTATTCCCACACTGCACTGGCAAGCACGCATGCTTAAGAAAAGGAATAAAGGAAGGAAGCTTGTGAACGTGCAAACGGAAGCAAGCAATGTTTCTTTGCATATGCCTACCCAAATCCAGATACAAATACCTAGGAGTATGGAGAGGTCTGCCATAAGCAGAATTATGCCTGAAGGGAAGTGCCACCCAGTTGTGGTACTTGGTCAACTTGCTCAACTGACCACCATGTTCAACCTGATCCTCAGATAGCCACACACTCCTATGTCTGTTCCGCAGATCAACTACAAAGTCTTCAATCCCAATAGGCTGACGGGAGTAAACATTTTGAATAAAACAGTTGCGCCTGACTAATCCCTGAAAGGCAGTCGTAAACTCTGATGCCCAACACATCTTAGAAATACTGCTCATGTCAATATCCGCTCCAAGCACCTTGCGTAATGTTTGGCTGTTGCAGACAAGGGAGGCATTATAGAATCTGATAGCTGCTCGAAACCAATAGAATTGCAGTGGCTCAAACCCACATTCACGCAGTATCGACCAACTTGGTGTAGTCTTTTTAACTCCAAGAATACACTTTAGCAAGCACAAATGTACGGCCTGCAATGGACAATCCATCTCAGCTCCTGGTCTCATAAATCTAGTACCCCAAATTTGGCTAGCATACATGCAAGCAGGAAGAGCATATGCCTTTGTCAACCATAGCATGGTATGAGGCCTATCACCCAGCTATATTCACATGCAAGTTGCCTAATGCGTCGACATCCAGCCATGAAAGGTGCACACATGTGCTCAGCAGAGGCAAGAGGATTGACTTGTTTTGTAAAAAACATGCCCAGATATTTAAAGGACTCAGAGCGCACAAGCTGTACTCCACCTAATGTAAAAACGGGAAGATTGTTTCCCTTTGAGTTAAAATGCACAATCTCAGACTTTGACACATTTATAATTAAGCCTTTTCTCTGAGCGTACTCATGTAGCCTATTCAACATACGCTGTAGCTCATTGGGATGGTTGGCAGTGAGACAAAGGTCATCCGCATACAACATATGAGTTACTTGAAGGTCACTTGCACCAGTCACTGCACCTTGCACGTTTTCTGCCAAGCAATCCACATCATTAATGTAAAGGGAAAAGTTGCTCCCAAAGTACGATTGGGCTGTCAAATACCAGCATCATCTTTGAGAAGCGGAGTCCGCTTTAGTGGCTATCTGCCAGCGATGATGCTTCAGAGCCCTGCATGCCTCCAAACCTGTGTATGTGCGCGTGTGTGTATGTGTGTGTGCATTTAGGGCACCAGAGAGCCCGGCCTGACAATGTTTGACTAAGTCAACACCCATTTCAAGCACCTTCCAGCTGAACACGGCCTGGATTAAATCGGCCATAAACTTTACATAATTTTACAGAGGAGGCTATCTGTGCAATCCCCAAATATGCTCCTTTTCTGCATTTAAAGTGCGCTCTCTCACAGCCAATTTTCTGATCAGTTATGATTGGAACGACTTTAGCTCTTAAGTGTAGCTGGCGTTCCAAGCTAACAGAGCATATGCTCAGATTTATTTAAGTCGACCTATGTGCTTTGGTAGACAGGGCTAAAGCTCACATGGGGCACGTAAATCCGTATTCGGTGTTTTTTGTGGGGAAATGGCTGAAATCGCCACATAACACCAACCACTGGGTCTTTTCAATCTGTTGTTTTTGCAATGCTATTATTTTGTTTAAAGGAACCCAAATCACTAAAAATCACCCAATTTGGTGCAGTGGGTTGTCAGATATAGAGTTTTGGTGGTGAAAATTAGGGTTCACGTTGTGGCTAATTTGGCATGCTTCCCATGACTGGCACCTCTGGAACTCTAGTGCTATAGAAATTCTGTAAACAGGCTACCAAATGAATTTAAGTTTAAAAGGTACCCGTTACGGGACACGGGATATGCATGCAAAAAACACCTGATTTTTAAGTCTCAGAGAACCCCATCTATAATTTTCTATGTATTGTCTCATTCATACCCGTGCTCGGCTGAATTTCATTCGAAAGGCGAGGGCAGGTTAGCAAGGTGAATCAGGTTTTGTTCACCATCTTGATGAACGCCTACCCAGAATCTGCAACTTACAAATAAACACATACACACACGCACGCACACACGCACGCGCACACGCACACGCACACGCACACTCACACGCACACGCACACGCACACGCACACGCACATGCACACACACACACGCACGCACACACACACACACACACACACACACACACACACACACACACACACACACACACACACACACACACACACACACACACACACATACACGCACGCACGCACGCATGCACACACACGCTTGCACCCCATCTCAGCAAAGCAGAAAAACTGCGCAGAAGCCAACCTTGAGGTGCGCTGCCTCTGCCACCAGTCCACTTTTACACTGCACTGTCATTGCAATGAACCACAGATGGTCATCTCCCGTTTTGCGAGTCAGCTGCCCAGCCTGCCCCCAGATCTGCTTCGCCGCGCTCTCTCGCCAGAGTTGCACCGCAATTCGCGCTTGGCATGCTGCCGGATTTGGCCCTGGTGGTTTGTGGGGTTTGTGCTGGTGGTGTGGGCGCTTGCGAAGCAGGGCTCCTTAACTGGCCATGGAATCACAGCTAGCATTGATGGTGGCCTTGGGGAAGGTTTCTATGGTGCAAATGGGCTTGCTCTTGCTCCAAGGCAACGGTCATTGTTGGCTGCCATAATCAGGAGGTGGACGCAATCGTCACGGCCAGCGCGGGCGCCCACACCCAAAGAGGTGTGTGCGTTTACATGTGTGGTTGTGTGTGGTGGTGGTGTGTGTGTGTGTATGTGTGTGCATGTGCGCACGGGCATGCATGCATGCATGCATGGGTGCATGCCCTCCTAGGAGTATGGAGCTCTGCATGAGATGGCAGAGAAGGTTGAAATGGCGCATTTGCTGCTGCCTTGTGATGTGTGTGGTGCGGTAGCGCATGAGAGGTGATGGGGGTTACAGTTGATTTGCTTCTGCCCTGTGATGTGTGCGGTGCGGTAGTGTGTGAGGTGATGGAATGTACGGTCGATTTGCCACAGCCTTGTGAGACATGCAGGTCACGCTGCAAGCCCTGATCTCCTTTAAGGTCTGTTAAGCAGTTATTCAATTTTCCTCAGGCTAGCGCTCACCAAGCTTGACCAATTAAATGCACGCTTGGTGGAAAAGGAAAAAAAGAGGATTCCTGCGTAGACATTGAAAATACTTTCCACGTCAACTAGGAGAAGTGGATACTAGGGCTGGAAACATGCATCCACTGCACCAAGAGAACAGGAAAGCCGTTGGGATCAGGAGGGTTACTAGCAGTAACCCATGCATGATCTTATTGGCGAGAGTTGAAAGGAGTGGAGCTGATAAGCAAGGTTCACTCTGCTTTTACAGGATGCTTGCAATGTATTGTGTGGCACCCTTTAAGGGTAAAAAAGAAAAGTAAAGACTACGCATGCTTAGTCCGGCTGCGTGCATTGAGGAAAGGTCCCCTGACTGGCAAGCTAGCTAGGGCCTTTGAGGACATCTCCTGTCGCCAAAAGCTTTGGCTCAATGCACCATTTTTATGAGATGCAATATGTTCTTGCTGATGTGCTTGCACGCCACATGAAAAAATGCATTCTCGCGAGGCACTGCATGCTGTTGATGTTTTGTAGCTTACATGTGTGCTTTCAGAGGTGTAAGTGCTCCTCAGGGGCTATAACGCCAGAGCCTTGATTTGGCCACCAAACCTTGGCAGCAGCGTTCATACTCTTCTAGCATGGCATGCATGCAACTTTTTGTGGTGCTTTGATATGCTGCTCCAACATCGCCTCTGTTCCAAAAAGGAGCCTGAAGCTGCTCTTGCCCTCTCTTTGACCTCCAGCTCCTTGTTGTGTGTCCATTGCTCCAGGATGCAGCTGTTGCCCAAGGACCTCCAAAGCCTCTGAAGGCTTAAACAATTGGCCCTCCACATCCAAGGCTCTTTGGTTTTCAGCTCCTTCATGTGTGTGCCAATTGTTCCTGGATGCAGCTGTTGCCAAAGGACCTCCGGAGCCTCTGGAAGCTTGGACAATTGGCCCTCCACATCCAAGGCTCTTTGGTTTTCAGCTCCTTCATGTGTGTGCCAATTGTTCCTGGATGCAGCTGTTGCCAAAGGACCTCCGGAGCCTCTGGAAGCTTGGACAATTGGCCTGCCAGATCCAAGGCCCCTTGGTTTCCAGCTCCTTCATTTGTGTGCCAATTGTTCCTGGATGCAGCTGCTGCCCAAGGGCCTTCAGAGCCTCCGGAAGCTTAGACAATTGGCCCTCCACATCCGAGGCTCTTTAATTTTCAGCTCCTTCATTTGTGTGCCTATTGTTCCTGGGTGCAGCTGCTGCCCAAGGACCGCCAGAGCCTCTGGAAGCTTGGACAATTGGCCTGCCAGATCCAGCGTGCCTCCAGCGCCATGTCAAGCTCAAGCACCCTTTCGAGTCCGTCACCATCAGCCTCTCTAGACCAGCAGCAGCAGCAGCAGCAGCAGCTCCAGCAATTGCAGCAGCAAGCAGCCTCGCTTATGAGTGCGTCACCTCTGCATGGAGCTGCCGGCGTGACTCCTGAGCTCTTGGACCAGATGCAAGGTGCAAGCTCTGCGCTGCTGTGTGTATATAAACGCGCACAGGCATTCTTTCATTCCTGTTTGTGCAGCTTCTTGTGGCATCTAGTTAATTTATTATGAATACCAAATGACCAGAGGGGGGCAACTGGCCTAAATTGCCGGTCATGCTCTTTCTCGTGTTCCATTCTCAAATTTTATCATGCCACCCTTTACGGGAAATTCCCATAACATCAGCACGATCACCAAAAATGATGAAAATCCAGGGGACCCCAGATCACTCTCCTGGCCTCAGATCATCCAAAAGGGCCCATAGCTCTACCCTGGGACCAATCCTCACTCCCAAATTTATGTTGCTGTGACCTTCATGTACTGTGCCAACATGCTGCTTATTATAAAAAAGGAAAAACGGGAGTCAAAAGTAGACCTTGGCACTTGTGCTGGGATTTCCTCAAAAGGAAACGGTTGAATTCCTGTGTTTCATCAACCACTGGGTCTTTTCACTTCATTTCGCTTGCGGTGATATTTCTTTACACAAGAACTCCAAACTACTAAATATCACCCGATTTGGTTCAGTGGATGATGGGGTTTGGAGATTTTGTGGTTACAAATAAGTGTTCTCACCGCGGCTCATTTGGGACCTGCGCCCAAATGAGTTCCTCTCAGACACTTGTGCGATAGACACCTGTACAAACCGGGCTTGGGCGGTGCCAGTTTGGGCGCACATATCATGTGTATATGTGACATATGCAGGGAGCATATGCAAAAACACCTGTTTTCAGGCCTCAGGTAACCCCTTCTGCCGAATAATTGATAATTGTAAATTTGTGAATTGTGATGTATCCCCGGTCTTATTTGGTTGTAAGCAGCGACTAGAGCAAGCAACTGGTGGACTTTATGCGGGCCTGAAAACACTTAGGATAAACTCATGGAGTACCTGGGAGTGCACATGGTAACCAACTATTACCATGGCTATGGCTTGACTACCGTGCAGAAATCAACCCATCGCGCACACCTAAAAAACATTTTAGTTTTGCAACCACGCATCAACAGCGCAGCCCAGAGTTTATTATCTAACAAGACCTTGTATTGTAGCTTTACGCCAGTCACTGGTGCCAAGAATGGAAATGCACTAAAAAAATTTATGTTGTAGCCAGGAGGCACCAGTCTGCATAACTTTTGGATGTGTCAATCTGAATAAAAATTACATATTCAGAATCCTGAGAAGGAGAAGAATCGGTTGATGTATGTATGGGTCCAATTAATTCTTGCACAATCAATGCACATTCAAAGCCAAGAGACCAAACAAAAAAAATCTCACCAAAACTTGGTGGAAGGTGGAATGCGAGGTTGGGGCACAAGCTACAGATGTGACCCGTGCACGATCGATGTGCTGCAGCTGCTTCTCTTTCTCATTGGCCTCACATCGCCAACAGCATACATCTTTCATTTTTACATAGAAAAATGCAAGCTTCCCACTGTATTCCTGGTTTTGGAGTCAGGGTGCAGCATTTGCAGCCATGTGACACGTCCTGCCTGTTGTAGTACCAACGTTTGTACCTGTTGTCACGTCCATTCAATGATATACCCTGTAATGATGTACCCTTTCTGGAATCATTCCCACCGCTAACAGTCACGTGTGGCCCCACCAAGTATTGTGTGGTCCAATTTATGGCCCCGCTACAGTTCTGTGTGGTCCCATTTGTGGCACCACCACAGTTTTGTGTCTCGGGAACCACAGAGTTGGGTTTCAGGTCCTGCATGTTGTCCCGTGTGTGGCCGTAATACAGGATTGTGCCTCGAGGGCCATAGAACAGCGGAACCACAAAGCAGCAGAACTGTGGTGGTGTTCCACACCGGCTTTGCAGAGACAGACCATTCACCCTTTCAACGGTGGCCTTGCAGAGTGCTCTGACTCATCTGTGCAACTGTGAATAACTGTAGCTTTACGCCGGTCACTGGTGCCAAGAATGGAAATGCACTGGAATTCTTTATAGTGAAGCTTTCTTTATGCTTTGCTAATATTAGAAATGCAAGGAATGGCCCATTCCCCGGCTGCGCGCAGGGATTGTGTGGCCCTGTTTCGCAGTGCTGTTGACCGCGTGCCTCATAAAGTGCTTGCGTTCCCAAAGAGCTCCCAACAAGCGCTCCCTGAGCAAAATAGTGGTCTGGGCTCAGAGGTCGACGTCCACAAGCATTCTTGCCCCCACCTTGATTTTGACTCACACAGACCATTGATTGACCTTTGTTGAGAAGGAGGGCCTTGTTGGGGAGGACGACGACAGCTCTTGCTTGAGCTTGAGCAGCGGGAGCAGTGCGTTGTTGCAGCACACAGCCTCCATGGTGGCCACATGCAAGTATGCATCAGCATAGTGCAGCATTCAGAGTCACATCATGTTTTTGTTGGGACCTGTATTAGCTATGACATGTACTGCGGCAACAGAGCACTTTTGAGATTGCATTAAAAGTGACCCCATCCCTTTTGCAACGGTGTCTTCTATATCACTGCTGCATGCCTTTGGGCACATTTGGCAAGACTGGGTTGAAAGTTCCCGGTTGTCACCATATTCCCCTTCTTTTCCTTTCAGAGCACTGTAGCATACACGCCGAGCCGATCTCCTTAAAAGTGTGTACACAGAGTTGTGCCTACATAAGGTGGAACAGGAAAAACATGTGTATTATCACTAGATAGCTTGGGCAGGTTGAACGCTCAAAACTGTGTCCTGTGGCAGCCCACACCCCTCAAATGGCCATGTCAGGACTTTGGTGGCTTTGGAAGTGTGGGAAGCAATGAAAGCTTGCAGAGACCAGGCGCAGACTACTCACTCTCCCGCTGTTGTCTTGGGGGTGTGGGAAAAGGCAAAGAGCCCCTACTTACTTGCTCCACAGTGGCCTTGGAGGTGTGGGAAAAGACGGAAAGCCTCCAAGCCAGGCTGCGCAGCCTCTTTTCCTTGGGCACCCTAATGTACTGCCTGGGCATCATTGGTCTTCTTACCGTTGTTCTACCACTGGCACGGCTCCTGGGGGTGAAGGTGTTGCAGGTCAGTGTACAGGTCGAACGGGATCATGGTGTGGATCGTGGTGCGGTTCATGGGTTCATGTCGATCTCATTGTTTTGGGGGTCGCAAACATGGTGTGGAACATATTCACCTCATTGCTTTTAGGGGGGGTGCGGGGGGGGGGGGATAAACTACTCAATTACTTCCATTGGAGGCATGTGAACTTTTGTCTGTGAGCACTCGATCTAGGCTGTGGGCATGCAAAGGCTCAAATAGGTGACAGAATTTACAGAGGCCAATGGCCTTCACTGGGAATGCCTAACCATTTGCCATGAGGATATTGAGCCCATGGCACAGAACTGAAGTCAAAAAGAGTCCTCAGCGATTGAAATCCATGGATGCTGACGGTGAGTCCTGTGTGCAGTAAGCTGACAGCAGGGAGCATTCATTGGTGTAGGGAGTGTTCTCACTGCCAACATGGTCGTTCTTTCTTTTCCTACAGCTGCCTGGCTTCTCCTTGCACAAGGCCTCACCTTCTCTTATTTTGCTAGCTCTAGCACCAATCCAGGCTTGAAAGACAGGAAGCGCATGGTGATTTACAACTTGCAATTTATTTCAATGCAATGGATTTCATTGCTTTGGTGCACCGTCTTGGTGCAACAAGATGGTCCCAGAGTATCATCCCATCCACCGGCCTGCGCCCATCAGTGGATTGCAGTGTAACCTTGGATTTCATGAGGTGACGATGCATTAGCAGTGCGTGCGTCAGCGTATGCTCTCGTGACAGAAAAAGCCCTAATGCAGCCCATGCCTCATGTGCTGCCCGTTCTTCCTGTGCCTCCTCTGAGCCCCTCTTTCCTCCTTTTCCCTCTGTGCTCCCAATTCTTCCTGTGCGTCCTGTGCCGCCCATTTCTCATGTGCTGCCCATTCTTCCTGTGCTTCTTGAGCCCCCAATTCCACCTGTGCTACCCATTCCTCCTGTGCTGCCCATTTTTCCTGTGCCTCTTGCGCCGCTCGTTTCTCCCACGACAGAAGCTAGCACTACTTGTGCTGCTCATCTGCCAACAAATCCCATTTTTTGCGCACCACAGACCGCTGCAGGACTTGCCAGACCATGCTGCAACATGATGCCTGCACATAGTTCCAAAACTTGTGGTGTGCTGCTGCGCAGTTTGCGTACACAATAGTTCCGAAGGTGTTGGAGCAGTTGAGGCTTGGAAGGATGATACAGGTGAGAGCAGGCTGCCCTTCATGAAATTGTAGCACGCTGCAATGTGTAGCACGCTGCAATGCAATTTGGTTGGATGGGGTGCCGGTGCCAAAGGCCTAAAAGGGATACCGGTGCCAAAGGTGTTGGAGCGGTTTAAGCTTGAAGAGGGAAGCAATGACAGGATTTTGAAACGGATGAGGCTTGATAGGTGATGCAGGTGAGGGTAGGTTATCTTTCAGGAATGACGCAGAGAAGGTTGGCAGGTTTGGCTGACAAGCGCATGCCACTCGCCTAAAGAGAGCACGAGCTTGGTTTTAGCTTTTTGTGCAAAAGTATAACAATTTTTTACAGTCTCTATAAAAGCGAATAAAGATTGCACTGCGCTGAAGGCCTTAGACAGGTTCATGCAAAGGGCTAGAGCAGGTGCGTGCAAAGGCTAGAGCAGGTTCATGCAAAAGCTTGAGCACGACCATGCAAAGTGCTTGAGCAGGTGCATGCAAAGGCTGTCAGGTGTTCCATGATCTGTAAGGCATGAGCAGCTGCATGCAAAGGCTTGAGCAGGTTCATGCAAAGGCTGCCAGGTGTTCCATGATCTGTAAGGCATGAGCAGCTGCATGCAAAGGCTTGAGCAGGTTCATGCAAAGGCTGTCAGGTGTTCCATGATCTGTAAGGCATGAGCAGCTGCATGCAAAGGCTTGAGCAGGTTCATACAAAGGCTGTCAGGTGTTCCATGATCTGTAAGGCATGAGCAGCTGCATGCAAAGGCTTGAGCAGGTTCATGCAAAGGCTGTCAGGTGTTCCATGATCTGTAAGGCATGCATGACTATGAGTGTCACACTCAGAGTGTTACATGCAAACTGGCGCATGGAGCCATAACACCAAAGCAGCCATTGAGCCAACTCGCCAACTCGCCACTTGCCTTTCCAAGACCTATGTGCTGTTGGTGCTAAGTCAACAACTAGAAAGCAGAGGCAAGGCCTTACCTTCAGCTCAAGCTTAAATCTCTGCCCGCATCCCACTTTTCCTCCTTGCCAAGGATGCACCAAGCAAGCATGTCTTGCAACGTGAACTTGACAGATTACGTAAAAGCAGAAGGCCCTCGGACAGAAAGTGATCCTGGATGCAAAAGCTGATAGGACTGTGACGCATGCGCATAACGGCCCCTGTGCTTTTTCTGCTTGGGCAAAAAATAAAAGGCAATGGGCCGGCGCTGGTTGTGACCCTTGTGCGCATCCACAATGTGCTCCTCATGCCTTGCACCTTCCAGCATGCTCATGATGGCTGACCATCATGCTTTTTTTGCATTAAGGACATTCGGCCGTCGCTGGTTGTGACCCTTGTGCGCATCCACAACGTGCTCTTCATGCCTTGCACCTTCCAGCATGCGCATGATGACTGACCATCATGATTGTTTTGCTCCAAGGACACTGGGCCTGCGTTGGTTGTGACCCTTGTGTGTGTTCACAGCGTGCTCCTCATGCCTTGCACTTGTCAGCTTGCGCATGATGACCCTCGTACTTTCCTCACTCAAAGGACATTGGGCCCGTACTGGTTGTGGCCCTTGTGCGCATCCACAACGTCCTCCTCATGCCAACGTATCCGGGAGCTGGCCTCCTGATCAGCACCGCCCTCATAGCAGCTGCACAGCACCAACGCCAGAGCGCAGGGATCCTACTAGTGCTCGGCGGCATCGCTCTGGCTGTCCTCAACCTCGTGAGTGTTTGTCTTGTTGTTTGATACGCTGTTGCCGGACGACAGGTCTCAGCACCAAAACAGCTGCAGCGCAGGGATCCCACTTGCACTCAGTGGCATCGCTTTGACTGTCCTCAACCTAGAGTCCGCCCATCTGTTTGATACAGCTTGATTGAGAAAACAAACTTTGAGCCTCTGTACTGTGGCATCATTTGAAAGAGAAAACAGGCTTTGAGGACTGAGAGCCTCTGTACCCTGTGGCATCATTTGAAAGAGAAAACAGGCTTTGAGGACTGAGAGCCTCTGTACCCTGTGGCATCATTTGAAAGAGAAAACAGGCTTTGAGGACTGAGAGCCTCTGTACCCTGTGGCATCATTTGGAAGAGAAAACAGGCTTTGAGGACTGAGAGCCTCTGTACCCTGTGGCATCATTTGGAAGAGAAAACAGGCTTTGAGGACTGAGAGCCTCTGTACCCTGTGGCATCATTTGAAAGAGAAAACAGGCTTTGAGGACTGAGAGCCTCTGTACCCTGTGGCATTATTTGAAAGGGAAAACAGGCTTTAAAGACTGAGAGCCTCTGCACCCTGTGGCATCATTTGGAAGAGAAAACAGGCTTTGAGGACTGAGAGCCTCTGTACCCTGTGGCATCATTTGAAAGAGAAAACAGGCTTTGAGGACTGAGAGCCTCTGTACCCTGTGGCATTATTTGAAAGGGAAAACAGGCTTTGAGGACTGAGAGCCTCTGTACCCTGTGGCATTATTTGAAAGGGAAAACAGGCTTTGAAGACTGAGAGCCTCTGTACCCTGTGGCATCATTTGAAAGAGAAAACAGGCTTTGAGGACTGAGAGCCCCTGTACCCTGTGGCATCATTTGGAAGAGAAAACAGGATTTGAGGACTGAGAGCCCCTGTATCCTGTGGCATCATTTTGGCCGTTCTCAACACCTTCAGTGTCTGCTTTGCTCTTTGAGCCCTGTCCTTAGGATCATCGCTTTGGCTGCCCCCAACTTGTGAGTGTTGTACCTCTCAAACGCCTCACCAGCCTTTAAAATCTGGCAGTAGTCACCTGTGCAAGAAACCTGCCTGCAGTCTGGTGCGCCTGTTCACAGCACCTGTGCAAGGAACCTGCCTGCAGTCTGGTGCGCCTGTGCACAGCACCTGTGCAAGGAACCTGCCTGCAGTTCGGTGCGCCTGTGCACGGCACCTGTGTATTAAACCTGCTTGCAACTTGGTTGCATCTGTGCCCACTACGCTGCAAAGAGTGATGACTTGCTACAAGCTTTTTGGTCAGAGTTGTTTTCAAAGAAACGCAACTGCCCTTCTGAATGCAAGACAGAAGTGTTGGCGCAATGGTCTGTTTTGCCGCGCACTTTCATCCTTTGCCAGCCGTCATGTAGCATAATGCTGCCATCCTGCTCGTTCTTGGCAGCATTGACCAAGAAAACCAAGCTCAGCCTGTAAGGTGCACTTTAGGCCGGCCCGCTTGGGCTGGCCGCAAAGGCCCAAAGAGCAAAGGCATGCCTACCCAGGGGGAAAAGCGAGAGCACGCCCTTCCTGGAATAAACAAGGGTGTGCCTTCCTTGATTAAAAGGCACGGGCATGCCTTTTCTGAAGAAATCAAGGGCATGCACTTCCTGCGGAAAATGTAAAGGAGTGCCTCTCATGGCAAAACGTCAAGGGCGTGCCTTTCCTGAGGAAAAATCAGGGGCATGCTCTTGCTGTAAGCGTCTTAGATAGGTCCAGCAGTCACAATTTATTTTTTTCGCAAGGCCAAAAGAATGACTTTGCATACAGTTTCTCTCCTCATGAGTTGGACTGCTCAAAACTGCTTCAAGGCCACTTTGTTACAAGCAAGCAAGCACAAAAAGCTCCTGATAAGACATTTTCAACTTATTGCAAGCAGCCTAAAGAAACTTGCAACTAGCAGTCTTACAAGCATTGCAATCAGGCGCAGAGTACTCCCGCTTTGAAACCTGACAACGCTCATACGGATGCATTGCTGCACTCTTTGCAGGCTGTTGTGCTGAAGCTTTGGCTGAAATGGTGGAAATGGCTGCGCAAGTGGACGCTGATGCAGGTGTGCTGCAAATGTTTGAGTTTGCATCATAGTAGTTGGCTTCCAGGCCTTTGACTGAAGTTGACCTTGGCCTGTTCATTAGACCAGGAGGTCCTGTGGTGTTGGGCAAATGCGTGCTAGCATCTGTGCATGGACAGGCGCAAGCGCTCACACACACACACACACACACACACACACACACACACATGTACGTACGCCAATGAGGAGAGCGCTCTTTAGATCCAAATGATTGTGGTGACTGCACCAAAAATGTGTCAGCTGTGGTGACCGCACCAAAAGCAATTGCACAGTTTCCAAGTTGGAACCACATCATGAGGAGGCCCACTCATCATAAGGCACTGGTTCTGTCTCCCACCCATGCTCCTCTTGACTCCAGGCTTGAGAGCTTTTTATGGCTGTTCAACTTGAGTTGATTTGAGAGTTTCTTATGGGCTGTTCAGCTAGGTTGTGACGCACAGGACCTCATGGCATGCAATGGCACTACACTATATATATCTTCTGCGACCTGCCACCCATGTCGGCAAGACACTTCATGTCACCTCCTGCATGCTGCACGCAGCCGCTTTTGTCACAAACCGCCCCAGAGGTGGCGCACTTGCTGTGCGGGCACATGCTCGTGGGGCGTCAAAATTCCACTTGCAAGCAGAGCCTACAATCCGTCACCTACGTTGCAGAACACCACATGTCACTTGCACGTAGCCGCTGTTGTCACAAATTGCCACGGACGATGCGCACTTGCTCGTGCGGGCACATGCTCGCGGGGCGTCGGGGTTCCACTTGCGAGGGGAGTTCTACACAGAGCGAGACACAAGCACAGATTCCTCTGATGGAGATGATCAAGGTGGTGAAGGAGATTCTGCGGCAAGGCGGACCGTGCAGTTGCGGCGAGAGCGGGAAAGGTGGGAAAGAAGACAGGCACGCGATGCGGCAATGTTTCAACGGGAGCGGCGGCTGACAAACTTGTTGCGTGAGCTTGAGCGCGGGGCTTCGCCTGCCTTCAAAGGTTGGTAAAGAAAGAACAGAAAGGAAAAACAAAGCCTACGCCAGCCAAGAGTCCTCATGCACAAAGGTCAGGAAGGCATCTAAACACCATCTCAATTGGTCTTTATAAGTGGTGCTTGTTGTGCAAGTTCAAGCAAGGGTCCATGCCTGCCTGCAAGAGTTGGCTCGGGATCTTGAGCTTGGTGGGGCATCATTGACTGCCTTCAAGTACATGTAAACACTGTTCTTTGTTTATCTCATCTCAGTCAGTCTTTGTAGGTGGGCAGCAGCGCTGTCTGAAAGTGTCGCAGGCACCTCACTCATGCATTCCCTCGTCAGAAGCCTTCTGAGGAAGGCACGTCTGTCCGATCTCAGTCAGTCTTTGTAGGTGGGCAGCAGCGCTGTCTGAAAGTGTCGCAGGCACCTCACTCATGCATTCCCTCGTCGGAAGCCTTCTGAGGAAGGCACGTCTGTCCGACTTGCACCAGAGTTTGGCAGTGGCGTCCAGCTCTCATCTTCCATGAAGCACTGGCAGAGGATCGTGATCAGAGCAAAAGTACTGGCAGACAATCCTTGCTAGCCCACCAATTCCTGCATTATCTAATCATCTCTTGAGTGCCCACTCCACTTCCCGTGCCTTTCTTCTCCTCTGCACTTCCACTTTGCTGTTTGCTTCCCCCCCACCCTTCAACCTACGGGACCTCCATTTAGCTCTGTTCAACTGGTTGGATCTCCCGAGTCTCCATTTGACGGTGTGCTCCCTCCTCCTTGGATCTTCCGTGTACACGCTGTGCTTCCTGTGCAGCATGCTTCCCTTTCTGTGTCCCTTGATCCATTGGTGTGGCTTGCAGCTGTGGGCAATGGGACTGATACTGCATAGCTCGATCCACGGCTGTCCGTAATGTTGACAGATTTGGCATTACACACAACGAACACGTAGACTCAATGTTTCTGGATTTTTGTATGGATTGTCAGCAATTGAATTCTCCTCATCTTTGCCTGGCTTGCCACTGCATATTTCTCCATGCGCTGTTCGATTTGCCGCTGAACATTTTGCCATGCGCTCCACAATTTTCCACAGTACATTTCAGCGCGCTGCATGTTTTGCCACGGTGTATTCTTCCACATACCACACAATTGCTACTGTGCGTTTTACCACACGCTGCACGATTTGCCACTGTGCATTTCACCACGCGCTGCACGATTTACCGTGGTGCGTTTTGCTACGCGCTGCACGTTTGGCCACGGTGGGTTTCACCGCGCGCTGCGCGTTTTGCCATGGTGTATTTCACCACGCGCTGCACACTTTGCCATGGTGTATTTTGCCACGCGCTGCACATTTTACCATGGTGCATTTTGCCACGCGCTGCACAATTTGCCACAGTGTGTTTCACTTCACACTGTAAGATTTGCCGCAGTACAGTTTTCTACGTGCTGCACGTTTGCGCCCTGCTTCAGCACAACTTAAGTTGCCTGCAAAAGTCACGGTTATGGGATCGCCCTCTACCTTCTGACTTTCCACTTTGCATTTCTCTCTGCGCTTCACATTTCTGCCCTCCTTAAGCCCGACCTAAGCCACCTGGGAAAGTCGCTTTCTGTGCATGATTGCGCACAATTGCAACATAAACCAATCATTGTGCATGATACCCAGCTGAGCAAGAAATACTTGTCTGCTCCACCTATATTCAAAAGGGGTGCGTGTGTTGTGTAATCAACAATTTAGATAATTTTGTGTGAGCAACAGTTCAGATCATGTGCACTGCTAATTGATCAGGCTCCCTGAACTGCTCTCGATGACTGTCCAGACTCTGAGAGGGAAATCGCGCGGGGGCTCTCCATGTGCTTCACATCTTGGTCCTGACGCACCCCTTGCAGAAACGCGCACCTGTCAAGTGCACCACACATTGATCAGGCTCCCTTTACTGTCCTCAACAATGCTGTCCAGAGGAAGACCTGGCGTGGGCGCTCCTTGTGCCGTTCATCCTGGTGCTGACTGCACCCCTCGCGCGAGCGCACTCCTCTCAGCTGCTGGGCTTTGGGGCTGCAGGCACGTTCTTCTTGACCGCCATCATGGGCTTTGCAGCAGTGGAGGAGACGCTGCCAGGCAGACGGGGACAGCAAGCGGTAGCCCAGAGGACCCCATACCATAATGACCGGCAGATCCTTGGATGCGGGCCGGTGCCCACGCTTGCAGCATCACTGTCAATGCTTCTTGTGCGTGTTGCTCATTGAGCTACTGATGGTATGCATTGCAAGGGCTAGGTCACGCAGTCCTTCTCTCGTCACCTCAATTTTGGTTGAAATGTTGACTACACAGCACCTCAGGTTTGGCTTTACAGTGCCTGGCACCCTAGTCATGCTCAGTCAGGCTTGGCTCAGCTCTTCCACATCAGCTGAATTTTGCAAACAGAGTGTGAAGGACCGGTTTGTGTTGAAATATGCTGAATGGGTTGATCCAAAAAATTTGGGCACTGCTCAAGACAGGAAACAGCCTCTCCGCGCGCACGCGCGCGCGCGCACACACACACACACACACACACACACACACACACACACACACACACACACACACACACACACACACACACACACACACACACACACACACACGCACGCACGCACGCACGCACGCACGCACGCACACACACACACACACAAACAAACAAACAAACAAACAAACAAACACATACATTTGCACATCCATTTAACAGGGACCCTTGGTGTGCAGGAAGGTCATAAAACTCTGTACTCCCACGCACTCATGCAGATCCGTGCTACTGCGCATGCCATGGGCGTCAGCAGTGAGCTGGCCCCATTCACAGTCGGCTTCAATGTATTTGGTAGCATGGCCCTGCTCACGGTCAGCTTCCGCTATTCCTTTGAGTCAGTTTGCAAAAAATGGGCAAGCAAGCAGGTGGGTTGCCCTGGAGGGGATGTGACACAGCAAGTTCTCGCAAGGTTACGGGTCACATGGCGCCTTTCCCTTTATTGGTGTGGAGATTTTTCACTGCCTACATATGTTTCCTTGTTTTTTCTTCTTCTTTTCGGGTGACAGGTGAGCAAACGGCTTTTAAGCCAGGCAACAGACTGGTGGCCTTGCAAGCAGTCTCTCTTGCATCAAATTCTGGATTTGTTTGGGTAGCTAGCATGTGCTTGTGCGTATTCTGACTGACTGTTTTTTCATTCGCCTTGTTCTGACCATCACTGTCTGGTTGCCAGAACGCCAAATGGGTGTTTGTTTTGTTTGCATAGCTAGTATGTGCTTGCTTTGACTGCCTGGTGACCCTAACTTGTTCTGACTGTCTGATGACCCTGGCTTGCTCTGATTGTCTGGCTTGTTCTGACTGTCTGGCTTGTTCTGACCGTCTGATGACCCTGGCTTGCTCTGACTGTCTGATGACCTTGGCTTGTTCTGACTATCTGGCTTGTTCTGACCGTCTGATGACCCTGGCTTGTTCTGATTGTCTGGCTTGTTCTGACCGTCTGATAACCCTGGCTTGTTCTGATTGTCTGGCTTGTTCTAACTGTCTGATGACCCTGGCTTGTTCTGACCGTCTGATGACCCTGGCTTGCTCTGATTTTCTGGCCTTGTGCTGACTGCTTTATTATTTTGGCTTGCTCGGACTGTTTGGCTTGTTCTGACTCTTAGACTTGTTCTGGCTGTTCTTGCTTTCCGATACACAAAAGGATGGCTCAGCCAGCGATGTGTTGCAAAAAGAAAAGAAGGCACTATTGGCGAGCAGAGCTTGCGCCGAGTGCCCTCTTGTCCTCCCCCCTCTCCTCCTCTTGATCCTCTCGTGCCAAACTTCTGTTTCCTTCCCTTTTCATTCGCACCAAGTTGTTGTCATGCTTCAAATTTGCATGCAACTGTTTTTGCTGCTCGTGAAGAGGACAGGGGCAGTTTGTCCCTTTGTCTAAGCATTTGACTTATAAGTTATCACCTTGCACATACAATTTGTTTTTATTACAATCATGCACTCTTTATCGACTTCAAGAGCAGCAAAGATGAACGTGCACAACCTCATGCAACCTTTTTGACTGCCAAGCGCTCCCTCAGTCTTACCCAATCTCATGCACCCCCTATCCTATGAACACAATATCATGCTGCCTATCTGACTAGCAGGAGCTCCCTGTGGACAGAACTGTCTGCACTGCAAAGTGGGCCAACATTCTACTCCTCATCACAGTTATTTTGTTGGGAGCCATACGGGATAGGAGCAGCTCGCTGTTCAACGTGGGCTGTATTTACATGGTGAGCTCTTTTTGCGTTAGAGTACTGGGAGGAGGGTGCCTGTGCCTGCTTTGAAGAGCGCAAAAGGGTGCCCTGCTCGTCAAAACCGTGTTCATGTGTGTCTGAATGATTGTGGCTCTTCTGTGTTCATACGTGTCTGTATCTTTCTGGCTCTTCTGTGCTATATGTGCCTGGATGTTAACAACTCTCCTGTTTTCACATGTGTCTTGTCTTTTTGGCTCTCCTGTGTTCACACGTGCCTGGATGTTTATGGCTCCTCTGTATTCAAAGTTGTCTATCATTGTGGCTCTTCTGTAATATGTGTCTCAATGTTCGTAGCTTTTCTGTGTTCATAAGAGCCAGTACCTTTGTGTCTCTTCTGTGCTATGTGTGTCTCAGTTTTTGTGGCTCTTCTGTACAAAATGTGTCTGAGTTTTGTGGCTCCTCTGCCTTCATGTGTGTTTAAGCCTTTATAAGACTTGTGTCCAGGTGTGTCTAGGTGTTTGTGGCCCTTCTCCCTCCTGTTTTCACACTTTCCTGAGCCCCACTTGGAGTCCCTGAGGCCCTTCTTGTTGCCAAATGGACATCATTTTTTCGTAGCTCTCTGGATGCTGCAACTTACCCAATGCTTGAGTAAGATACAACCACTGATCTGTGCGCGCAGGTCCTGAACTTTCTCAGCCTCGGTGAGCAATTTACATCAGGAGCCCCCAGAGACCTGCGAGTCTTACTGGTCAGCCTTGTACTCTGCGCCATAGGCTGGGAGATTCATGCCCACCCAGAGTTTCTTGCTCGTGCTCTGGGATTCACATGAGCAATGCAGTGTGGGGTTTGTAATGCAAGCTTCCGCGTTTGCTGCCTATGAAAGTTGTACGTGTGAGTGTGTGTGTGTGTGTGTGTGTGTGTGTGTGTGTGTGTGGCTGTCTGTATGTGTGTTTTGTGTGTATGTATGTGTGTGTATGGACGCTTGCATGCATGCGCATATGTGCGCAAAAATTGTGTGTATGTGTGCAGGATATTCATGTGACTCTCTTTCTGAAACTCTAGCCCGTGTGAAGGGATTATGTATTATTATTATTCCCTCTGTTCAAGAGTGAATTTTGGCAAGCTGCTCTTGCTGGGTGTGTTCACAAATTGTTGGGAATAGCTGACGCAAAATATGTGTGTTGTGTGTGTATGTGTGTATGTGTGACTGCTCCATGCAGTGCCTCTGTTGTGTTTATGCAAACTGATGAAGTAAGGGATTTGCATAAGCCAAAAGACACCCAAAGCCACACCCTGAAATTTATTGAGAGCATTGAAAAAGGCACCTTCCCTGACTTGAGTCCATGTTTGCATTTTTAAATGATGTCTTGACATACATGAACAGCATAAGCTTTATTTAAGTTGAACTGCCAAGGCTCACTCCCAGTATGCGTTATGAATGAGATGCGATTAGTGGTGGTAATTTCATGAATGGTGAGTGTGTTTCGTATGATAGGTTTGCTTTCTCTGTCTGATGTGATCAAAGACGCCCTTTGGCATAATTCAGGAAGTTATCCTCTTTTTGCACGTGACCAGTTCAATTGACCGTGCAGTGTTCCTTTCGCTCTTCTTGTTCTTGAATTTTCATATCAATTTGATCAGGGATCAGGATCATCTTGGACGCAAGTTGTGTGCATATCTACTGGTCTACTCCATGCAATTTTCTTTTTATGTCCTTCGCGTACCCACTGCACTGCGTACCCACCAGCACTTTGCATCAAACACCTGGAGAAAGAAATTCCGATCACTCCCCCCTGACACCCACAGCTGTTCACACATTTGCCCTCAGGCAAGGGCAGTCTTTCTTCCTGCCAATTACGAAAATATGTTCACACCTAAGATCAATACTGGAATAAAATCAACTAAACAGATGGCAGTGTGATTGAACACAAAGATGACCCCCCATTACTTGCTGGCTCAGGCGTCTACAAACCGGGTAGGGACACTACTCCACTCTCCCAACACCTGCAGCTGCACGTAAAATTCAATGGCCGTGGACCTACAAATACTGTCAACAGAGCAGAATTTGCAGGTATTCTTGTGGCACTCCAACAAGTGCAAACTGACATTGCCTCTGGTATTGCATCCTGCCTTTCCCAGATTTCTAAAATAACTCTCAATTTAATGCGCATGAGGTATTACCTACATGCAGAGCTCATATGTGTTACCTATTATATGTACATACATATATTATATGTACATACATAATACATGTTACATATTACATATTATATTATATATACATACATATATTGATATATGTAATATATCAACCATATTAGAGCACTCCCCTCATCCTATTCATTTCTACGAACTCAAAGCCCACTCTGGCATCATTGGCAATGAGGGGGCTGACGCCTGGGCACGGTCTGCAGCTCTCACGGCCACCACAGACATTGAACTCCCACATGCCTGGGACCCATTCCGCATTTTTTACTGGCTCTCATTGATTTAGATTTATATTTACACGGGGGGACCTTCAGCCAGACTGTTCGGCTGATCAGCCTGTGACTTGTCACGTCAAATCATGGTTATTGCTAAATCATGGTTATATGGGTTAGTTATTCGGTTGGAGGCCATTATTGCTGGAAGGCTGCATTGTGCCTTGTTTTAGATAATGGAAAGTGATATGCTTTCCCAAGAACAATAATATGTGACTGACGCTGATCTTGCATGATAGACTGGTCCTCGCCAGTCAACATAATGTCCACAAGCTCAGAAACAAACAAGCTGTCATTGAAGACCTCACACGGACAAAATGACAGCCTGCACCGCTCCCATGCTTTCCCAACCTACTACCTCAACAACCTGACCGACAAACTTAATTGCACGTGCACAAAAAGCACAAGCTTGGCTCTGCTGATATCTCTGGCTACCATTACAGTAGCTGGCAGATTTACAGATTTACAGATTTAAAGGAGAGACCTTCAGCCAGACTGTTCGGCTGATCGGCCTGTGACTGGTCCTCGCCAGCCAACATAATATCCATGTGAAAAAGCTTGGTCCAACTAAAGAGGAGGTTCATAATAGAAGAGAGGCAGCTGTAATGTCAGAGCCATGCAACAAGTTCTTGAGGTTTCAATGTGCGGGGTCTTGAGGCACGCAACAAGCAGGTCATTGAGGTCTGAAAGGAATACAAGCAGCAAGCAGCAAAAAGGCCTACACTTAATAGGGCAAGGACCAGCTGATATACAGGCTAGCTGGCAGAGGCTTAACCATGCCATGCAACCCACTTCCCCAATCACCACTGCTAATATAGAAGCTCACAACCCAACCTGTCAACTTGCTAAAAAGGAAATCAGCAACTCCTTCTGGTCTACTCCTAAGATTACTCTTAAACAACAGATAAATGTAATCAAATACCGCACAGGGACAGTCTACACACAAAAGCATGCCATCAGATTCAATAGGTCTTCCACCGATGGAAAATGCCCGCTGTGTGATGATATGGACAGCATTAATCATGTTGTCCTCAGATGTCCAAATCCAACTATGAGTGGTATGCACACCAACAGACACCATGTTGGCCTTGGCTTCTGTGTTAAATCCCTTAGCAAAGGCAGGTTTCATCCCTTATTGGTATGGATGCCTGCCGTAATGAGGGACTCCTGAATCAGGGGATACATGTCCCAGAAAACATCTCACGAGCCATTCTTGACTGGGTTTTTCCTAATGGTACTGGCTCCTCTGCCCGGCACCAGAGCCACCCTGATGTTATCTTTGTGAGGTCCATCCCAGGCAGATTTAGATTTAGATTTAGATTTACACGGGGGGAACCTTCAGCCAGACTGTTCAGCTGATCGGCCTGTGACTGGTCCTCGCCAGCCAACAGAATATCCATGTGAAAAAGCTTGGTCCAGCTAGACCACAATAAGAGGACGGATCCCAGGCAGGCAAGCTCATCTTGATCCTTCTAAGATCCCCCCTCAAGACAGAGACATTCACCTTGTTGAACTGAAATTTTGTCCAGACCCAAAACCCTTCATCACTTTTGAAAGTATAGCAACTCAGCATGCTCATACTATAACCAGACTTAAACCCGCAGCTCAAGGAATCCAAACAGGAACAACAAAGTGAATCTACACATCATCCTGATTGGTGTGGCTGGCACTATTTACAATGAGTACATTATCAAACCTCTTGTCAATTTAGGCCTAACCAAGCTTATAGCTAAATCCCTAGCTTTCAAATTGAGCTGTCATGCCCTGCAAAGATTAACCACTATCATTAACACCAGGCATGCTCTTTGCTTACAGGGGACTTCAGGGGGGGGGGATTGCTGGGCGCGCGGAGGTGGATACAAGGAGGAGGAGAGTCCAGGCACACTTCCTGAAAGTGACTAGCAGCAATGCTCTTTTGAAAAACCAAGACCAGCTTGAGCTTGTTTAAGGCGGTGAAGGTGATGAGAAAGGTTTTATTGTAACCACACAATTCCTGAATGTAAGTAGCAGCAGTGCTATTTTGTAGAGCCAAGACCTTTTTGAGCAACTGCTATGCCTCTGGAAAGATGGCTGACTTGTCTCAGGGCATGGCCGACAACCCGCCTGATCCTCATTAGTTCAGTCTCTTTCCCTCAGGGCTCTCCTAGGCTAGCTGTAGCTAGTATAGTTTTGAGGGACCTCTGGTGAGGCCTGTGCTAGCTTGCTAGTGAAGGGACCTTTCCTTAATGCACGCGGCTTGCGGCGTCTAGAATTCTACGCACATACCTTAATTTGCCCAAACTTACTCTTAATTTACAGATTTACGGATTTAAAGAAAGGACTGGCAGCCACGCTGTTGGGCTGATAAGCCTAGTGCTGGTGTATTCTAGCACACGGAGACTAAAACTGTAAGCAGCAAACTGAGGAATCTGAAAAATCCGGGGGTAAAGGAGGGCCCAAGCTTACTCTTGATGCTAAATTCCCAAAGCAAACTTTCTGTGTGTACTGGCAGTGCGGCTGGATTTTACCTTTGTCTCCATACTCTTGGTCATGACAAGAGTCTGCTGTGACGAGAGTGTGCTGCAAGTTAGTTGAGTTGGCTCTCAAAATAGAGCAGCTGTGCGGAGTGGTATCATTTCCCCTGCCTGTGAAGAGAGAAAAGAAAAACAACGTAGGCAAAACCCATATACATCAATAAAGGAAAGGAGACACATCAGAAGAGCCGTGAATCCCCTCCACCACATTAGTTACGATGGACACAGTGACTCACTCGGAGGATAAACTTGCAGCCGCAGACAGTGGGCTGATAGGCTTTCATGTTAGCTAGGCATTGCTAGCACGCTAAAACAGAGAGGAAGGACACAAACTGGTCTAAGCCAGCGAGCTAAGACTGCCAGAGACATAAAGATTGTCAGTTCCACAAGCCAAGTTGTGCTGTCAATGTTTTGTTTAAAAGATGTGATTTCCAAATGCGAACAGTGAGTGTATGGCTTTGCTCATTCAAAGTGCCTATGTTGTGTACAGTTCCACACACAACTCTGAACAAACTGGGCAAGGTCAAGCTGGTGCGCCATGAAGTGCATTCTAGCCTTCACTCAAAACACTCTGGAACCACAAAGCCTGTGCTGGCAAGAGCACGCGGCTGCAAAGCATAGCACCATGAGCCAACCGACGCAAGGCACATAATGGAGCACGTTTATGATAGCACACAGCAGCCATGACACGCAATAGCATACCCGGAGCCACTTTGAGCCTGCCTAAGACTACCATGGCAAGCACACAGCCAACCAAGTCCATGCCCGGCCCAGGGATTGCTCGATAGGATACCAGGGTCTTTTCATTATTCCGGCGCAAGGTGTCCAACTTGGACTCCGAAGCAGAAACGGAAGCAAAAGTCATTACACGCAAAGACAAAAAAAAGTCTATGCTAGCCAAAAGACCGCATGCATCAAGGAAAGGTTCCCTGATTAGCAAGTTAGCAGGGGTCTCACCAAAGGGCTCTCAAACCTAGACTAATCTCAGCTAGCCTAGGAGAAAGCAAGAAACAGAGTTAATGGGGATCTGGAGGGTTGTCTACCATGCTCTTTCTGATGTAACACATAGGGGCAACTGCTCTGACGCTATCAAGCTTCATGGCTGGGGTCCCCTCCACCGCAAAGCTACAATACAGAAAGTCCTAATTGGGATCTGGGGGGTTACTGGAAGCGTCCGGCTTATCCAGTTGAAACAACTGGGACTTGACCACCGACATGCCAATAAACTTGCTTGCAAACTTTATGCCCATTCTGTTATGCCTCCCTACTTATATTTCCCTGCGTAATTCCCCTGAAAAACAAAGGCCCACTTCCAGTCGCCCTGATGCCATGTATTAGTTGTTCCAATGAAAACAGCCTGTGCAACTGAGTGCCAAGAATTTCCTGGTATCCATTGAGAAGTAAAGGTGGACGCGGGGTAACAGGGAGCACTCAGCGCCAGCCAAAGCCACTCCACCTAACCCTATCCCTATCCCTATCCAAAAAGCCACTCCACCTGCTTCCAAGGTTCGCCACCCTAGCCAGCTCCTTCCAGAACAGAGGCACATTCATCTTGTGGAGGTCAAACACTTTGAAGACACCAGGCAAAAAAAGCAGCTTGAGGCCTCCAAGCACCTGCGTGCTGGAAGGTTGCCAAGTTGAGCCCCATTCACAAAAAAGGGGAAGTGCTGAAACCTGGGAATTATAGGATGATTGCGGTTAGCGGTGTAATGTATAGGATTTATGCTAATGTGCTGAAAAATCTGGTGACAGATTGGTGTATGAAAAAGGGAAAGATTCCGGACACGCAGTTTGGCTTCTTTCCGGGAAGGAGCACTCTGCATCCTCTGTTCATTCTGAGGCATCTCAAGCATGCTGCGAAAAAATTGAAGCCACGGAATTCTTCCAGATTGCACGTTGCTTTCGTTGACTTTTCTCAAGCTTATGACACCGTGCCCAGACAGCAGCTTTGGTCTCACTTGCAGCGCAATGCAATGCCGACTCCTCTGCTCAGTGTGATCAGAGATATGTATGATAATGATGAGTACATTCTAATGGATGGTCAGAAAAGGGCGCGCGTGCAGCCATCGAACGGTGTTAAGCAAGGTTGTCCTTTGTCCCCCCTTCTTTTCTCTCTGTACATCAATGATATGGGCAGAGAGATAAGTGAGGGCATTGAGGGTGCTGTAACTGGTGATAGAGTGAATGGTGTGTCCCACATGATGTACGCTGATGACCTTGGATTAACTACGAATGACCCTGGTGAAATGCAGAAGATGCTGGACAGATTCCGTGTGTATGCCCAGAGAAAAGGGTTGACTGTAAACACAGCTAAGTCTGAGGTGGTGCACTTCAACAGTACGTCTGTCTCTCCTCTGCAGAATCCTTTTACGTATGATGGAGTGGTCCTTCCAGAGAAGGACAGGTTCAAATATTTGGGAGTGCTGTTGGATAAAAAGATGGATTTTAAGGTAGCTGAGGAGCATGCGGTGCGGCCTTATATGGCTGCACAGAGAAGGATTTCGGAGTTTGCCAAGGGTTATGACCTGAAAAACAGGCATCATGCTATGCTCTGGTTGTCCAAGGTGTATGGCATTCCTGCTGGGATGTATGCGTGCCAGGTGTGGGGAACTCATTACTTGAGAGAAGGCAGTGAGTTTGAGAGTCAATTGCAGAAAAGACATCTGTGTTCCTTGAGGCGCATTCTTGGAGTAAAGAACAGTACTACAAATTGGCCGGTGTTGAGAGAGTGTGGCCAGGAGCCTCTGCAGTTCTTCTGGTTCCGTGCCTCCATCAAGTTTTTTAATAGCATGCTTGACTCCAATAGTGAAGTCTTGCGTTGTGTGCTGAGGGCTGATTTAAGTCTGGCTTCTTTTGATTCCTCTTGCTGGTCTGCTGAAGTCTCTAATGCTTTTGGTGGGATGCGGAATGGTGATTCGTTCAAACAGAACATGCTGAGAGCTGAGAAAATCCCCATGCAAGAGTTCATTGGTGATTTGCGATACAGACAGCAGAAAGTGTGGAGAGGGGCCGATGTTTTTTGTCCTTGTGCAGTTAACAAGAAGGCAGTGCCGTACCATAAGTGGTGTGGGAATTCTGAGAGTGGTCCCAGAGGTGCTCCTTTTTGTATCCCCTCGTATCTGTTCAAGGATTTGGACAAGCATGTTTTGAGAAACATTAGCAGATTTAGATTGCGTGCTCATCACTTGAGAGTGGAGTCTGGTAAATGGCTTGGGGGTTCAAGTATCTGTGATAAGTGTGAGTGTGGGGAAGTCCAGGAAGAAAAACATGTGCTTTTCTTTTGCAAATGTACTGAGGTGCGTGAGCTACGCACGAGATAAAAGGACCTTTTTGAGGAGATGTTTAAGACTTTGCGTGTGTTTGCTCCGCCTTCAAACGCTGACTTTATTCCATTATTGGCTTGCCATCATACTATCACTGATTCTGAAATCAATGCTTTCCTAAACCAAGACTCATACAGACTTCTTAGATTTGTGTCAGACTTGGTCTCAATTTTTGATACTGGTTGAGCTTGTTTCACCAGCTGCCATCAGCCAGAGTCTCGGGCTGTAGGCCACCATTGTAAACCCTCCAAGCAGCAGCACTGCGATCTATGTTGCCATCTTTCAAGGGGCTCAAAGAAAAGAAAAAAAGAAAAGTCTACACAAGCCAAAGGCTGCGTGCATTAAGGGAAGGTCCCCTAACTGGAAAGCCAGAGGCCTCACCAGAAGGCCCTCTAAACCTACACTAGACACAGCTAGCCTAGGAGAGAGCCAGAAAAAGATGTAATAGTAAGGGGCTCAGCTAAAGTTACTTTTCATACCAATAGGGTGGGGTCATCTACACCCCTCGCACTTCAGAGCCCGTCAAAGAGCCTGGTCTTGACACTCATGCAGCCACCAAGCTTGCCTTGAAGCTTCATGACCATTCTGTGTAGTATGCTTTCAATCTTGCTAGCACCAGACGCGCTCTTGAGAAGACTTCTCTCAAAACTCATCACCAAGATCAGGCACGGGCTACTGCTAGTAACCCTTCTGGTCCCCATTGACTTCTTTCTTTTGATTCTCTTGGTGAAGGGGATTCACCGTGCCTCGGCCCATGGTATCCCCTTTTCCTTAATTGATGTGGGTAGTGCTTCCACTGCCTGCATTGTTTTTCCTCTCTTTTTTTTCTTCTCAATGAACAGGCTAGCAGTCACTTGTTTTGACTGGAGGCCTTCTTTTCCTACAACCAAAAGGCTGTGACTGAGTTGTATTTGTCACGTTGTTCTTTAGATCGGGCAGGTTTGGTTACAGGCACCTATTTAGCTGCAGCTTAAAGACTTTACCTCTCTTTAAAGCATTTCTTGATGGCAGGTGCAGCGATGCAACTCTTTTCCTTTCTCTGAACAGGCTAGCAGTCAGTATTTCTGAAAGTAGTACTATGTTACATGTCCAAATTTGAACGCTTTGCAAATATCTGCCCACTCATTTCTATTGACTCTCTCTCTCTCTCTCTCTCTCTCTCCCTCTCTCTTTCTCTCTCCATATCAGGCAATGCCGGTCGCAGCTTTGCAGTGCGTTCATAATCCACAAATTATGAGGGACCTCTGACACACAGCTTGTGCAGCTGAGAGGCAGATGCCAGAATGTACGTAAACAGGACATGGGCATATCCTAAAGAACTAAAAACCACTAATAAGACTTTTAAATGCAAGTTCCGGGGGTACCTACTGCCAAGCTACTTGTGCCTATTGGATTGCACCTTCTTTCGACCAACTGAGCAAGAATGGCCGAGGGACAAACTGCAAGGAGAAAGGACTGCTGCTAGGGCAAACCTCCCTTCCTTACCCCCATGGTCGATAAGAACTAACCATAAGCAGGGAGATGCCCTATCATCGCAATTCCACCTTCAATTGCTCAGCAGTCGCAGCTCGAACTTTCTCCTGGAAAGCAAAAGGGAGGTGAAGGATCATATTTGTTTTGGACGAGAATGAATCTTGGTTTTGCAGAGGCAAGAAGCAAGAAAGCTGTGGTTCTCTGCTTTGTATAGAGAACCATGCTTTTTTGACTCGCAGGCTCTCGTGTTCTGCAAGCAGACAGCCTCATTGGAAAACTGACCTGGATTGCGTTGATCTCCTCATCTGTCAAGCTTCGCTCCATGGAGCGGTATGTTATCCGGAAGCAGTTGGAGGTCTTGCCCTTTTTGGGATTGTGGAACTCATCCACTAACACCACCTCCTCCACCAGGTCACCTCCAATGCTGCGCACCTACATGCGCAAAGAAAGTTTTGCACAGCAGATGCTGGAGTCTGTTCTTGTAGAACACTTGGTGGTGTAGGAGTCCTGGCATCCCATTGCAGAGATATCCAAAAGTGCCTGCGTTGCACACTTGCAGCAAATGCAAACCAGTCAACAACCAAAAATCGTCAAGCAGGTTCAGGAGGTCAGGTAGGTCTCAAAGGTAACCCATCGTGGTCTGCAGGCATGACAAGAAGAACAGAAAAGAAGGAGTACCCTCCCTTGGCACACCCTCCCTACATCAAATAGGCAGAAGGCATGACATGCGAGTTACCATTGAAAAGGACCAAGTGTGAGAATGGAACAGGCTTGAAGCTGATGAAAATTGCAGATGCCAGCTGTGCAACTGCCCGGCTGAAGCATGCTCACTACAATAAATGGATGAAGTTGCATCATCTGCCGCACCGATCCAAACCTGCTTGGCTTTCAAAGTCGTTAGTGGGGCACGACACATCCCATCCTGAAGCAAGGGACCCACCCAATTTTGAGTTACGACAGTGTGGACAAAATGCAGGGTCAAAGAATCCAAATCTTAGCACTATCCCTTCTGAGGAGCCTTAGAAAGGACTCAAGGAACTTGCACTTACAGCTACTTCCATCTGAGACAAAGAACAAGCTTGGAGTCTGTGGCAGCCTCCATCTCCCTTGAATCATCCCTGGAATCATCACCATCTCCTTTTAAGCAGCCTCCATGCAAGACTCTGTCAACACAAGCCTACGATCCAGCTTGCATGCAAGACTCTGTCAACACAAGCCTACGATCCAGCTTGCATGCAAGACTCTGTCAACACAAGCCTACGATCCAGCTTGCATGCAAGACTCTGTTAACACAAGCCTACGATCCAGCTTGCATGCAAGACTCTGTCAACACAAGCCTACGATCCAGCTTGCATGCAAGACTCTGTCAACACAAGCCTATGATCCAGCTTGCATGCAAGACTCTGTCAACACAAGCCTACAATCCAGCTTGCATGCAAGACTCTGTCAACACAAGCCTACAATCCGACTTGCGCAGGATCTTTTCTGAGAACTCTGGGAAGATCCAGGAGGCCATGTCCTTGGTGCAACCCAAGCCTAACAACCCAAGGCCAACCAACAGCTCGCATGGGTTGTCTTCTGAAAATCCTAGGGAGTTCCAGAAGGCCTCGTCCTTGGTGCAACCCAAGCCTAACAACTCAAAGCCAAAGCACCAGCCTGCACAGTTTATTCTCTCAGAACTCCAGGCCTAACAACCCAAGGCCAACGCACCAGCTCGCACAGGTTGTTTTCTGAGAACTCTGGGGAGATCCAGAAGGCCATGTCCTTGGTGCAAGGGGGGTAGCGCGAGAAGGGCTTGAACTTGCTCTTTAGGTCTCCAGCCTGTGTGTGAAGCAGGACCGCATTATGCAAGTGCCAGCAGCATGGCCAAAATGCCATGGGACATGACATCAGCCTTCCCTTGTCAGGGCTCTGAGTGTAGCAAAATACATATACAACTTGAAGGAAGCAAGGTACTTATACAGCTTGAAGGAAGCAAGGCACTTACACAACCTGATACACAACCATAGGGTCCGGTCGCCTACTGTCTGGCACAACAACGTTCATGAGGTGGGATCCCTTATTGGACGATAGATTCCTTTGTGCACATGTCCCCAATTCTTTCCCCTCCTTCTTCTTTCTTAAGATAAGGACATATGCCAGGGCTGCATGGTCAGCATAACAAGAAGCAAGCGACTCCAGGGCTACATGGTCAGCATAACAAAAAGCAAGCGACTCCAGGGCTACATGGTCAGCATAACAAGAAGCAAGCGACTCCAGGGCTACAATGGTCAGCATAACAAGAAGCAAACGACTCCAGGGCTACAAAGGTCAGCATAAGAAGAAGCAAACGACTCCAGGGCTGCATGGTCAGCATAACAAGAAGCAAGCAACTCCGGGGCTACATGGTCAGCATAACAAGAAGCAAACAACTTTAACCATGACGATCAGTTGCTTGTAGTTTGCAATGAGAGCATCAGAGCCAGCGCAACATGCTGAACTGTTGAACGACCCTCATAATGCAGTGAGGTTCTGATAACCAACATCAATAGCTACCAATGGGTCTGTGCAAAAAGATACACATGTGTTAGTGCAAGAGCAGCACCGGCAGCAGTGGCTGCGCCAGAGGGCAGCACACAGCAAGGGAGAGCGCAGCACACAACAAGGGAGAGAGGGCAGCTCACGACAAGGGAGGGAGGGCAGCACACAACAAGGGAGGGAGGGCAGCACACAACAAGGGAGGGAGGGCAGCACACAACAAGGGAGGGAGGGCAGCACACAACAAGGGAGGGAGGGCAGCACACAACGAGGGAGGGCAGCACATGACAAGGGAGGAGGTTTAGAGGTAGGCAGGAAAAAGCGAATGGTCAGGATGCATGACTGTTAGCACCTTCAGGAAAAGAAGCGCAAGTTGCTGCATCCTGACATAGCAAGGGTCCAGCCAGCTGGCAAAGATGCTCGTTCCAAATTTGTTTACGCGAATTACTCAATTATCCAACCAGCATACCACATGCACATCACTCTGTCTCACGCTGGACACCACACCCACATCCATACACAACACTTGAATTGGTGCATGAAGCACTTATTGCCTAGTCAGAAGGTCCCCCCCTCACGCCCCCCCCCCTCCTACACACACACACACACACACACACACACACACACACACACACACACACACACACACACACACACACACACACACACACACCTTGAATTGGCGCAGGAAGCGCTCATCGCCTGACCAGAACAGCCGGATGTCAGGGACCTCAAAAAGCACCATTGCTAAGCGCTCCAAGCCAAGGCCGAAAGCCCACGCCCTGAGATGAGGGCGAGTCAATGCATTAATGTGGTGCGTGTGTATGTGTGTGTTGGCATGCGTGTGCATGTTAGTGCTGTGTATGTGAATGTGTTTGAATGTGTGTTTGTTCTGTGTGTATGTGTGTGTGTGCGTGTGCATGCGCGCGTGTGCGCACATGTGCGCTTTGCAAATGGCCCATGGTTGCAATCCTAGATCATAACAAGGCAAGTTGCAAGGTCTTCAAGCGAGGAGTCGAGGCCCCCTCTTGTTGATCACAGCAATCGTACAATGAGAATACAACGCGACTCTTTTTTGTAAGTTTGTTATAATGGAAATGCAGCGAATTCCAAATGGAGGCCCTTCCCTGTTGACCACTACATTGCCTCATGCAATGTGAATGCCGTGGATTGTGTGCGGCGCCAACCACCACGAGTTGTTGCAATGAGAGCACAGTGATTACGGAGTGGATGCCCCTCTTGTTGACCACAGCAATGCTTGGCACAACAAGAACACCACGCGGCGACCATCACAATGCGTTTGCTACATCGTCAGAAACAGGGCTTTTCAAATGGAGGCCCTGCCCAGTCAGCACGATAACAGACCTGCACTCTGAGAAGACCTGGATCAGCCGCTCCATAAGATTGGTGCTAGCGAATACAAGACAACGCGATCCGTAATGCAAAACAGCCGTGCTGAACTAATGGCAGCAACGAGTGCGCACATAAAAGGATTGCCGTACCTGTGGTCCTTTGCATCTTGCGTGTTGTCGTTCAGGATTTGCTGCTGCATGACACCGCAGCCGAGCACCTCCAGCCACTTGCCTGTGAATGCATCCGCGTGTGTATGTGTGTGTGTGTGTATGTGTGTGTGTATGTGTGTGTGTATGTGTCTGTGCATGGGCGCGCACGTGCCTCCCCTGCAAGCCCCCAAAAAGGTGTCCGCAAAAGCAACATACTATGATTGCCCATTTATGATTGCCTGCCCATTTATGAGTAACCAGCGCTTGGATGACCTCAGGGAAGCAACAAAAAAGACATGGTCCAATAGGCGGCAACATGCAAGTGATCAGGAACGTGATGTGCCATGTAGTGTCCATGACTTAGAAAAAGAGATTGGACACGACAACCTGCACACCCACATTCACCCCCACACGCAGTGATCACGCATCATTGAAGAAGATCTCCAGCTCGTAGGATGGATCCGAGAAGGGGACATTGCAAACCTACACACCCACATCCACCCCCCCACACACAGTGATCACGCACCATTGAAGAAGATCTCAAGCTCGTAGGATGGATCCGTGAAGGGGAAGTAAGTGTCTACCCATCGCACCTCCACATCTCCAAACAAGTACCTGTCGATCCAGCAGGCACATGCATGCACCCCGCGCTCGTGTGAATTTGAAGTGCTAGACAATCACCTCTCAAAACAAGTGCTCATGCACCCATGATGTATGCGAGTCCTGACGAACGAAACTGGTGGCAAACACTGTTCTATAGGCTGTCACTCTCAGCATCACTGCTGCCTTTGCGGCTGTGCATGGGTTTGCGCTGTGGCGGAAACAGTGAAAATGCCTGACTGGTGGAAACAGTGTGACTCCCTCACTGTGATGGAAACAGTGTAACTCCCTAGCTGTGATGGAAACAGTGTAGCTCCCTGGCTGTGATGGAAACAGTGTAGCTCCCTGGCTGTGATGAAAACAGTGTAACTCCCTAGCTGTGATGAAAACAGTGAAAATGCCTAGCTGCGATGAAAACAGTGAAACTCCCAAGTTGCCACAAGCAGATTCTGGCAGTAGTTCCTCCACACAGGACATTGCTACAGAGAAACATAGAAGTGCGCACTGGTCTTCACAGACTGCCTCAGGGCAACACCTCCAGATCCCAAAAATGCACCCACCCACACACTCACTTGGCACATCCCTCCAGCGCCCCCTTCAGTTCCTTGGCTGCAAACTCTGTGCCATCCATTCCTGAGTCCTTCCAGTCCTGCATACACCACAGCAAGCACGCCCACTTCCTAGTCTTCGAGCACTTCCTTCAATGTCCAGATGCGGGCTGCAAAGAGCGCTTCTCACTCGTTTCAATTTAGAACAGCTTCTGCCAGAAGAATGCAGTGTGGAGGTGGCAGCTCCATAGCCCCATTCTGCACTGGATATTGCGTCCACCGATTACTTTGGTAGAAACCGGAGCGCGCTCTCCATGCAACTGTGGCCTAGAGGAAATGCTCATGCCCTTGCCTTAGCAGCCAGTAAGGTTGGGATTAGCAAAGGATTGGGATTAGCAATGATGCCCTTGCCTTAGCAGCGAGTAAGGTTGGGATTAGCAAAGGATGGGGATTAGCAATGATGCCCTTGCCTTAGCAGCTTTTGAGATAGGGGACGGCAGTCACTCATTGAATGGGATGAGGCGTGGATCGCAAGGAATGAATGAGCGCGGTTTACATGTGAAGACAAAGTTTCGCTCTGCCTTCCGCTCTAGGCGTCACACACATACACAAACACACATTCGTGCGCAAGCATGCACAAACACACACACGCACGCACAAACACACACACATACACACAGGTTGGTGCATGTAGAAACGGTTCGGCCCTCACCTCTGGGCTGAACACACGCACGCCCTCCATCTGATGGAACACAGGGTAGTGGGTGGAGTCGATGGAGTCTCTTCGGTACACATCCCCAGTCACGAAGAAGGCGCGCTCCCCTTTCCGCAGCATCTCTGCCTGCAAGCAACAGCAGTTACTGGGCAGTTTCAGAACCTACAAGGGCTGGTGCATGGGGATGGTACAGAACGCTGCAAGCAACAGCAGCAATCAGAATCACATCAATGAACTGGATGTAGTTTCTTTCATGGCTTTAGTGTGTAACAACTCCTAGATATGAAGTGCCTTTCGTCATATGCCCTGTGCAAACCTTGGGCATGGTCTTCAGTCAAAACCACGGTCTTTTTGCAAAAAAGGAATCAAAGAAGTTTGAGCAGGAGCAATCCTGGAAGGCCAGCCTGCTGCAGTGTGCACGGTGTCTCTGGACAGTGTCCAAAATCCGAGGGAAACACTAGCTCTTTGCCCTCCTTCATGGATTACTTCCCTGGAGACCATGAACAGGCCAGCAGTGAGGCATTTTGATTGAGTGCCTTCCATCATCCGTAATCTGTGCCCCTGGACAGTGTCCTCCAACACACTCTCCAGGAACTTCCATCATCCGTAATCTGTGCCTCTGGACAGTGTCCTCCAACACACTCTCCAGGAACTTCCATCATCCGTAATCTGTGCCCCTGGACAGTGTCCTCTGACACAATCTCAAGGCGAGTCCATATCTGTTATCTGTGCCTCTGGACAGTGTCCTCCAACACACTCTCCAGGAACTTCCATCATCCGTAATCTGTGCCCCTGGACAGTGTCCTCCAACAAACTCTCAAGGCGAGTCCATATCCGTAATCTGTGCCCCTGGACAGTGTCCTCCAACACACTCTCTAGGAGCTTCCACATCTGTTATCTGTGCCTCTGGACAGTGTCCAACACACTCTCAAGGCGCTTCCATACCAATCAGTCCGTGACCTGCAATCTGTGGCCCTGGACAGTGTCCTCCAACACATTTTCTAGGCACTTCAATCACGTACCTCGTGCACACCTGGCGGGTTATAGCCTGTTGCTGTGCAGTAGTAGTAGGTGTCTAAACAACGCCCTCAAACTTTCCTTGGGCTGTTCCAAAAGTCTTACATCTTGTGCTTGCCAGGTGGGCCCACACGTGCGGCAGCGCAGCGCAAGCACCCTTGGACACACAGTGTTGTTGGAAGAGCGCCACGCATATTTACCTGGTGGGCTGAAGTGTGGCAGCGCAGCACAGTGTCCTTGGACACATAGTAGGTGTCATTAGGGGAGCGGCTCACGTGGTCAGCCGGCACGAGGACCTATTGCAGGGAGCGCAAGCCATGATACACACATTTTAGCTTTGCATGCATACTGCACACGAGCACGCTGGCTGCATGCATGTGCGTGCACACGGCAGGGTACGCAACGACAAAGTTGTGTGGACTTGTTGTGAGCACGAAGAACATGCTTGCCTGGGATAGTGTGTCGCGATGAGAGCATCTCAAGCACATACAAATGGTCAGACAGCAGTGTCAAAGGAAAGGATTTCACGCACAAACATGCTTAGGCAAACTGTGAAGAAAAGCATCCCAAGCATTGACGTGCCAGAAGCAGCTCCTGGTGTGCTCCATGAATCTTCCACACTACATCAAGAGGGCCTCTTGAGATCTGCGTGACCATTCTGTGCGTCCTGTAGTGAACACTGAAATCACTTGATACTCTGATGGACCGTGTCCACATCAGTCCATACACATGTGCATGCAGGCACAACATGATGGCAAGCAAGTAAGACATGATGGCAGGCTTGTACGCCATTGTACGAAAGCATGCAGGCAAAGCGTGATGGCAGGCTTGTATGCCAGTGTACAAAAGCATGCAGGCAAAGCGTGATGGCAGGCTTGTACGCCATTGTACAAAAGCATGCAGGCAAAGCGTGATGGCAGGCTTGTACGCCATTGTACAAAAGCATGCAGGCAAAGCGTGATGGCAGGCTTGTACGCCATTGTACGAAAGCATGCAGGCAAAGCGTGATGGCAGGCTTCTGTACCATTGTACAAAAGCATGAAGGTACGAATGGCAGGCTTGTGTGCCATGCTCATTCCAAATTCTTTTGCAAAATAAAAAATAACTACGAGGCAATGAGAACTAATTGCATTGTAAATCTGCCAAGCAGGAAAGTAAACTGAGAGCAACACGCTTAGATCATGCTTGTGTACTTAAATCAACAGCACTCACATCACATCACACCCTTTTTTATGCAAATCAGACCGTGTCATTGACAATTTCTCCCAGCATTCTGAATTGCACTGCTTCAATCTTGCTGAGCACTGGAAATACAGGCCTTGCAGAAGATAATGGACAAAATACCAATATTGCATTGTATGTAATCAGGATTTTTAGGGTCAAATACAACCCTCATTTATGACAGCGTTAAACGTGCTTGCACAAGTACACCTCCACCCTGCATAACACATACACATTCTGGCAGAAATGGACAAATTACCCAGGTTGTAAGAGTGTAATTAGGATTTGTAGGGGTCCGGACATCCTTTTATTGAGAGCATTGAACATGCTTGCACACAAGCACACTTTCTCCCTACACGACATACACATGCACACACATACACACACGCGCACGCACACACAAACACACACACACACACACACACACACACACACACACACACACACACACACACACACACACACACACACACACACACAGCAACCCGCTGCAAACCACTCACTTCATCGAAGTTGGCCACCGAGGACACCACAGGGTTCAAGTCATCGAAGTGTTTGAACATGCCTGGGTACTGCTTTTCAAAGTAGTCATAGATGGCCTGCGCTTGCTCAGGTGTGCAAGGGGTGTGCGCACTCATTCAGCTTCCTTGGCCAAATGAGCCAGACATTCATATGCTGTGCTCTTTCACCATTAGATTTCAAAGTGCTTAAAATGTATGGAGTGTAAAGCAGCAACCTATGCTGTCCTTTCTTAATACCTGTGCAAGCAGGTGCTTCCACACTCACTTGTTTGATGATGGCAATGGGGTGGTCCTTCTGTTGGTGCAGCACCATCCCCATCTTCTCATACACATAGTCAGACACATTATTGGCTGGGTCTGAGGTGAACACCTGTTCCCGAGGAGGAGCCTTGCCGGGGGCCACGCTGGCTGCACTTGCAAGGACTTTGCGCCTCATCCTCTTGTTTTCACCCATGGTGTGGCTAAGCGACCGCCTGCACCACCGGCTCCCCATTAATGGCTCATTAACATGTGCCACAACACTCGGCTGCAACGCCCGCGGTGATGATGCTCGCAGCTGCTGCTTCATAAGCTGTTGGCCTGTGCTTTTTCCAACGAGCGATTGCATCCTGATTTCAGACAATCCCTCTTTAGTTATTCAAGATATTAAAAACAGAATTCCAACTCATAATGTCGGCCTCGATTAATACCGAGCTGAGTTACCACTTTGCTCGTTGACCGTTGTATCATCTTTTTCCACAGGCAGAAAACACTACCGGTGTAGGTAAAGCAATATACCATGTTTTTCGTGTCAACATCTGAACGGTGACTGAAGTGCTTGCATCCTCTGGCGTTCCTTCGAGGCAGCGCGTTAGAGGCCAGCTGTGGAAGATCTAGAAGGCTTTTCAGCTGCAAAGGTTTGAAGAATGGGCACTGACAGAACTTAGAGGTTTAAGCTGCCCAAGGAACCTTGCTTGCATGCAGAAACATTTCATTCCGTGTCCCCCGTCTAATGAATCGCAGTTCCTCCCTGCTAGCATCCTGTGGCTAAGCTAATAACAATATGGCGGACTACTCTCACCTGCGGAACACCGCCACGTACCAGGTAGCCTTGTGAGAGAGAAAACCACAACAGTTGGAAAGGAGGTGTCTCAATCAATCTGCTTCCTGGTCAAGCCTCCACATATTTGCAACCATATAAAGCCCATAAACCAATAAATTGGTGAACACTTTCTTGGTGGACACCTGTTTCCTGAACTGAATGCTGCAGTCAACACATCGACATGGCCCAAAAAATAAGTGTGTGCGAGCATGCGTGCATGTTCCAACATGCATGGGTCTGCCTGTCCATCCATTTGTTCATTTCGTTTGAAAAAGGAATGGTGCATGCTAAGCATTGGCCGGCACTCACAAAACTGCAAATGTTATTTGATGCAGCACTGGTTGGACGGGCAGCCAAGAGCAGGCAATTATGCATGCTTGAACATGCCTGCACACCAGAAAAAATACATCTGAATCTGTCTGAATTCATTTATCTTCGTGCTCCTATGTCCATTTGGATTGGAAGAATGCAGGTGCATATTTGTGTCTGTGTCTGTTCAGCCTGGTAAGCTTAACAGTTGCATGCCTATGTGCGACATCATTGGCAAGCCTGTGTGTTGCCCAAGCCACACCTTTTTAACAAGTGCTTTTAGTACTTGTGTATGCCCTGCCCTCCCTGCCAGCACATGCCTGCAGTACCTTAGCTGCCAATAAGCGGGAAAGGTTCCTTTCTCTCTGGTGACTTACCCTCTGCCAATAAGATCAAACATACCTGAGCTCTAACACAACAGAGCTCTGTGCCACTAGTGTAGTGGACACACCTTTTTCTGTCGGCATACAAGGGCTAGTTTGGATTTCATTAGTGAGCACGATCATCCCTCCAAACAACAGGTTTGCACCTTCATAGCAACAAACAAGATAAACCTATTGAATGTGCAACTGCATGTGCAGGCCAGCCTGATGTTTGGCAAGTGGATGTGTGTACTTGATAAACACACGCTGGATATTCACCCTGGATGTTCATACACGCTGGAAGCAAACTCATATCATCTCCTGACCTGCATGCTGGAAGAACAGGCCCAAACCCTTGTGGGAAACTGGATGGCCAGTTTGGGTGTGACGATTTGAATTAAGCTGATTGTGAATGGATATGCACAATCGCATCTGTGTTGCACAGGCAAGCACCCTGGTTGGCAACTGGATGGAAGAGCGGGATCTGCGAAGGACAGTGCTGCAGGATGTGGTGTCCAGAAAGTGCACTGCGACCCTCAGGTGCGCGCTCTGCAGGATGGAGTGCGTGCCTGTGTGTGTGTGTGTGTGTGTGTGTGTGTGTGTGTGTGTGTGTGTGTGTGTGTGTGTGTGTGTGTGTGTGTTTGTTTGTGTGTGTGTGTGCGCGCGCGCCAGGACCTGTCCAAGGTTCACGTTTAATGAATGCTGCCAGAGTGTGCTGCAACCCTGCTGCCTATTTGAACGGGAGTAATAAAAATAAATAAATGGTAGAATGAAATTGTGCGTGAGGCTTTAAACCCTGAAAACGCCATGGACCATACCATCAAAGTACATACAATGGTTACAATGGTTAAAATGATGAGGAACCGGCAGCCGCAGACGGTGGGCCGATTATGGATCATACCACCCAAGTCCATACAGCCATTGATCTACCTATCTACCTGTCTGCAAGCCTCTGCACACCTGTCTGCACCGACACCAAACTATCTGCCCACCAATCTACCTGTCCACATGCCTCTGCACCAATGTAACGCTCCGCCAATTCTTGCGTCCACAAGCCTCTGCACCAATATGACTTTCCGCATGCCTCTGCGCATTTGTGTGTTCTGACATGCAGGTTAGATGCGTTCGCGCAGCGCATGTCCGCCGCCTTGCAGGAGGTTGAGCTGACAAAAGCAGCTGACGATCCTTTCGTGCATTTTGGGGACAGCATACAGCTGATACATTTAGGTGCGTGCTTGCGCGCGCACGCGCGCACACACACACTCTCACACACACACACACACACACACACACACACACGCACACGTACACACATACACACACAAGCGCGTATACGCATGCGAGCGCCTAATTTCCCTTTGAGCCTGTACATTTTGTCAACAATCTCTAGTAGGGGCTCTTGGCTGAAGGTGAGCAAGGGTGCAGAGCTTCATGCAGCTATGAGGCAGGGCATTACGTGTTTATGATTTACAAGAAGAAGCCAGCGGTCAAAACGCGTGACTGCTAGGCTAAGCGGAAAGTGCAGCTATGAGGCAGGGCATTATTGTTTATGAATCATACATTTTAAATTTACAAGTAGACGCCAGCGATCAAAATGCGTGACTGCTAGGCTTAGCGGAAGGTGCAGCTGTGAGACTGGGCAATATCTATTCACAGGTTTTCAGGAAGAAGCCGTCAGTCAAAACAATGACTGCTAGGCTCAAGCATGTACTGCAGCTTTAGGGACAGGAGCTTTTTTATTATTCCAAAAGGAATGGAATGAATTGGATTGAATTGGACATTGTTGTGCAAGGACAACAATTATGAGTGACTCTTTTCAAAGAGTCAAATAGATTGAGAATTGAATTGATCAAAGAGTTTAGGCGTGCATGGACAGACAGCTTATTTGTTTTTGGCGCCCCAATGGTACTGCTATGCAGACACATCTTGTGTGCTTGCCTGCGACGTGGGGGACAAGGATCCTCGGCCAGGGGAGAATTCCTGTGCTGCCACAGGTGCCCCAGAGGTGCGTGCATGCGTTTATTCATGTGTCTTGTGTGTGTTTGTGTTTTGAGATGCCTCTGCCTTTGCGGTTGTGTTGTATGCACCACCTTTCTATTGCATACCTTTGTAGTTACATACATATGCTTTTGGCCAATACGTAGTGTGTGTGGCCAAGCGCCATTCTTCTGACCACAGAACATTATGGGAGTACGTGTCACGTCAGGTGTTGAGCAGTCTGAAAAGGAGTGGGGGCTTTTCAGGGTGTGTCTCAGGAGAGCGCAAATTTTGGTGGACAGTCAACAAGAATCCATGGCCTCTTGCACACAATATTAAGTGTATTACCAGGGCCCCTGAGCTGCAGCCCTGTCCATTGACACTTGTTTTATGTTTTATGCACATTAAAACAAGAAGGGCTTTTGCTGAAAAGTACAGGCACGGGCCATTGGGAACAGATGCATTAGATTATTACAATGCAAGAGTAATGTACACAAGAGCGACTATAACTGGAGTTTTGACCAGTGGGCCAGCAAAGCATTGTTTGGCTGTTGTCAGTATAAAGGTGTGCACAAAACCAAAGGTGGAGCTGATTGAAACGCTTTTGGCTCAAGTATGGGCATTTAAACGGGATAGAGAGGGTTGTGCTTGAACAGGATGAGAAGTCCCCCTAACATTTGGCGCGATGCTGCATAATGTATTGAAACATCTATGTTAAGCCTTCTGTGCCCTTTGAGCTCTGCCTCTTCCCAGGAGCTTTGCCCAAAACTTGCATCCATCCATGTGCTGTGCTACAATGTAATCACCCAACAAAAAAATAGTTTGAAGGGGAGCAAGGCAACTCTGTGGACACCAAAAAGACTTGCTTTGGGTGCCACGGAAAATTGCGGGAAACTGATAAATATTTGCCCATAAGATCTAGGAAGGTACTCCATGTGCAAATATGAGAGAAACCCCAAGTGATCTTTGAGGGGTATTCTTTCTGGTCTTCGTCCCGCCAGGAAGAAGTAGTAACCATCCCCTTAAGTGCCTCCTGGACGGGCTCTTTAGGGGGGACTTGTGAATGTCACCTAAAGGGGGTCCCCCGGAGGGCCCCTGGTTATCATCTTGGTGTGTTACCTGCGGTGATGGACACAACATGCTCAAAATACAGAACAAGCTAATGCAAAGCATGTAAAGAAAACCACAAGGAATAAGAGAACCTGCCAATGGAACTGCTTCTCTTGCTTAGACCTCCTGGACCTCCCTGCATGCACGCGCACAGCAGCAGCAGATGCCATTGGCGCATACTTCATCGTGCTCCTCCCTGCATACACGCGCACAGCAGCAGCAGATGCCATCGGCGCATACTCCACCGTGCTCCTCCCTGCATCCACGCGCACAGCAGCAACAGATGCCATTGGCGCATACTCCACCGTGCTCCTCCCTGCATCCACGCGCACAGCAGCAACAGATGCCATTGGCGCATTCTCCATCGTGCTCCTCCCTGCATGCACGCGCACAGCAGCAACAGATGCCATTGGCGCATTCTCCATCGTGCTCCTCCCTGCATGCACGCGCACAGCAGCAACAGATGCCATTGGCGCATACTCCATCGTGCTCCTCCCTGCATGCACGCGCACAGCAGCAACAGATGCCATTGGCGCATACTCCATCGTGCTCCTCCCTGCTTGTACGTGCACAGCATCACCGGATAAAATAGGGATACACTATCATACTCCGGTATACACCTTATCATACTCCTCTTCGCATGTACATTCACAGCAGAGCCAGATGCTATTGGTGCATACCCCAGCATGATGAGTGCCCCACCAAGAAGGGAGGATTAGAAAGGGCCAAGGAAGCAGTGGTGCAGTTTGAGCAATGACCACACCAAAACCAGGTTTGCAGCCTGCAAGCACTCAGCGCAGCTTCTGGAGGTCCTTTGAATATGGCGGATAACGGGTGGGGGTGAAAGGGAGCAGCGTGGGGGCTTGCTGGAACGGCAAAAAATTGGCTTCGAGGTTGAAATCATGCAACGATGTCCACCATATGACCAGGTGGTCATTCCAGACAAACTCAAAAATTGGCTTAGAGGTTGAAATCATGCAACGATGTCCACCATATCACCAGGTGGTCATACCAGACACACTCAAAAATTGGCTTAGAGGTTGAAATCATGCAACAATGTCCACCATATGACCAGGTGGTCATTCCAGACACACTCAAAAATTGGCTTAGAGGTTGAAATCATGCAACGATGTCCACCATATGACCAGGTGGTCATTCCAGACAAACTCAAGAATTGACTTAGAGGTTGAAATCATGCAACAATGTCCACCATATGACCAGGTGGTCATTCCAGACAAACTCAATGGATGTCAGTGGTGGTCCAATCAGTGGTCACAAGAGAATGAGAGCCCTAAACAAATGGATTACTTTCACGATCCCGCACATCCCCGCAGGGTCAGTAGCCCCCTTATCAATGCTTATGGTTCAATTGTTATCACTTTTCCGCACTTTCCTACGGCTCCTGAGATAGATTTCAAGTCGTCCTGCAGACATCCCGTACCCAAATAAAACTTTTTTTGTGTTGGATGACTTATAAATAGCACGGTACTCCAAATTCATACGTTTCTTAAAATGTCCATACTTGGTGCATAGTGTTGCATACTTATCCTGCATACTAATGTTGCCTTACCACTTGGTGAAGTGGCCAGTTTGAAAATGGCTGCCCTTGCATCGCTGTTTGCAGGCACAAAAAAGGCACACTTATTTCAAGTTCCTGCGCCTCAACTCTAGATCCTAAGCAAAAGCGACCTTAATCACAATAACGAGTAAGCCTTCGCAAAAGCTGGCACCTTGTTGGGAGCCAAAATGTCAGATCTAAACGGCTAGCTCATGGGCCCCGCTGAGACTTGCAGGCCACCCTGGCAGACCCCTCTGGGTGGACAGGGACCACCCAAAGGGGGCTTGATACTCCAGGAAGAAATGCAAGACTGAGGTCATAACTGTTTTTTTTTCAAGAGATACATGATGTTCACATTGGAGCATGTCACTTAGAAATCCATTGAAACTTCCACAAGACGTGGATGCTGTGGATGATGATCGCACCTGATCCTTGATACTGTAACCTCTGCTGCTGCTGCTGTTACCCTGACACAGTTGCTTCTGCTGCTGCTGCTGCTGCTGCTGTTACCCTGACGCAATGGCTTTTGCTGCTGTTGCTGCTGCTGCTGTTACACTGACGCAATGGCTTCTGCTGCTGCTGCTGCTGCTGCTGCTGCTGTTGTTACCCTGACGCAATAGCTTCTGCTGTTGCTGCTGCTGTTACCCTGACGCAATGGCTTCTGCTGTTGCTGCTGCTGTTACCCTGACGCAATGGCTTCTGCTACTGCTGTTGCTGCTGCTGTTACCCTGACGCAATGGATAATGCTGCTGCTGCTGTTAACCTGACACAATAGCTTCTGCGGATGCTTTACTTATACGCTTGTTCCTCTCTGTGTTGGTGGTGGTCACGCAAATCCTGCAGATCCGAGCCCCATGTGCGCGGAACAGCTTTGTGGTGCTGCCATACATACCTCCAAGGCATGCAGTAGCAGAGCCTGATTATGGAGACAACATCCTACGTTATGGTTGCAAGGTACTTTCCTGCATGCATTCACGATTTGTTGGCTGTGCAAGGTCTTAGTGGCTGCCTGCTTGCATTCGCAATTTGCAAGGTGTTCATCTATTTGCTTGCATTCCCGTGTTGCTGGCTGCGCCCTTCAATATTAGACAACGTTGATTCAGGGATCAATAGATTGTATTCTTTTTGGAGCATGCATCCCCAAGTAAGAGGAAATTATGCTCCCTGTGCAGCCATGCATCTGGTATAGCATCCAAGCATGCATACACCATTCTCTGTGCAGTCCATCGGGTATAGCAGTCACACATGCACAAGTCACTGCCTCAACCCCATCGTTGTCAAGCAGGGACGCAATGCATCATGGCTCCAACACGTGGTCGATCCATCGGTTCCAATGGTTCCAATGCATCATGGTTCCAATGGTTCCAATGGTTCCAATGCATCATGGTTCCAACACGTGGTCGGTTCCAATGGTTCCAATGCATCATGGTTCCAACACGTGGTCGGTTCCAATGGTTCCAATGCATCATGGTTCCAATGGTTCCAATGGTTCCAATGCATCATGGTTCCAACACGTGGTCGGTTCCAATGGTTCCAATGCATCATGGTTCCAACACGTGGTCGATCCATCGGTTCCAACACGTGTCGATCCATCATCATCAAAATGCAAATCCACATCCCATCACACCATTCTGACACGATTCCTCAATGCCATGGTTGTCATAAAGTGACACACGGCTTAGCTACTGTGCAGTGGCGACATCATGCAGTGGTTCAGGTCTTGGTCTCATGCATCAACTCACGGCTTCTGCTGGAAATAGCTCCCCTTCCTACACTCTCAGCAACATGTATGCATGCTTGTAGGCTTAGCTTCAAGCCTGAAGCAATTCACCCTTTCGTTGTCTCCTTCACTCGGCTTCCCCTCACTCTGCTGTGACCCAGTTACGCTTGGCTGTGCACTTAGCGTACACTGGGGAAAGCATTGCAAGATGCCTGCCTCTTAATCTTGGCTTTTTCCCCTTGTTCCCCTCACTTTGCTGTGACCCAGGTACGCTTGGCCGTGCACTTAGCGTACACTGGGGAAAGCATTGCAAGATGCCTGCCTCTTAATCTTGGCTTTTTTCCCTTGTTCCCCTCACTTTGCTGTGACCCAGGTACGCTTGGCCGTGCACTTAGCGTACACTGGGGAAAGCATTGCAAGATGCCTGCCTCTTAATCTTGGCTTTTTCCCCTTGTTCCCCTCACTTTGCTGTGACCCAGGTACGCTTGGCTGTGCACCCAGCATACACAGGGGACAGTGTGTCGCCCCTGAGTGAAGATGCGCAACCGCTCTGTCTCTTTTCCAAACCCGTTTCCCTCCTACATAGCAGCAAGTACACTCGCAACCAGGTGGTGGGCTTCACAACACGGGACTCGTTTGACATAGGTGGGTTGACTACCTGGGTATTGCGACAAAAGGCTACACCAGAATAGCTCAAACAAGGGTCCTTGCCAGCATGACAGGTAGTACACCCGCCACCGGGTGGTGGGCTTCACAATGCGGGACTCGTTTGACACAGGTAGGATGGGCACACAGATGCTTTTTGGAGAGATGATGCGACAGCGACTTAGAATGATGGAACGTGTCAGAGAAGGCTTTATCGATGGTCCATTGTTGCCTGACTCAGGTGCGCTCGCAACTGTGTTCTGGGCCTCACACGCAAGTGCGCAAGAGCACATGCAATGCATAAATGTTGCATGATGATGCTGGAAATGGAGAAGTGGCAGTGCATAATCTGTTGGTCCAACGTCGCAACAACATCCACAACCTGTTGGTGGAGTTGCATCCACAACCTACGGCTGGCATACTCTTAGTGGCCTGTGGCAATAAACATTGTATAACCTTGTCTTGGAGCGTGATGTTTATTCGGGTCCCTTTTTGGTCTCAAATTCTATGCCCCTTATCAGCCTCCACACCTACTTCATAAAGTGTGTTTCCTGCAGTTTGGGAGGGGCTGAACTTAGACCATTTCTAGTTTGGTGCTCGCCTCAGATCAACTCTTGTTGGGTTCCCACCACAGGCCCTTTCTCATTTGTCCAGTGCTTGCAATTGGGCACGTGCTCGCCACAGACCCTGCGCAGTGCCCCCTGCCAATTTCTGTTGCATCTTGGTTTTTGTTGATACACACTTGCCTACATCGACCCTCAAGCCTGCTGTCTCTGATACGTCTCCTGCAGTTTGGGAGGTGCTCACCCCAGACCCTGCTCAGCGCTCCTTGTCGGCAGGCTTGGAGGTCTTAGCTGGCGCACCGATCATCCTACTGCACTGCGCCACCCAGAAGCCCCTCGTGGTGTGTATAAGTTGCTGGTACATGTTAGGTGTTGGTGTGTGTGCTAGGTATTGCTAACTGTGTGCACGCCCATCACCCAGCAGTGCAGCTGCAATGCGTCATGCCAAAGCCCCCTGCAATGCGTATGAGGTGCTGGTGTGTTTTCTTGCACGTTTTGCATGCACCCATCACCCTGCTGCATCACGCCATCCAGGAGCCCCTCTTGGTGGTGATTAGGTGTTGATATGGATTTGGTGCGTGTTAGGTACCGCTCACCGTGCATGTGCCCATCATCCCGTTGCACTGTGGCAGACAAAGCCCTCATTTGATTTGTGTGTGTGTGCGCGCATGCGTGTGTGAATACTCTCTGACAATTTCCACTGCCATGCCACTCGTGTGGAATAAAGCAAGCGCATGCATCATTGACACCTTGCTGTGCGTGGTGATCAGTGCATGATGATCGTGATCATGATACTGTGATGGTCATGATGCTGTGCATGGTGATCCGGTGATGGTGATGCTGCACATGGGTGATTGTGAGGAGCTTAAGAAGCTCGCTTCTTGTTGCTTTCTGACGGTGGGCATGCTGTTGCTGTGCAGTTGGAGAACCAGAAATACCCCAATGATTTTGGCATGGAGCTGGAGGTGACCGCACGAGTCAGCGCCCCAAAGGTGACTTACAATATTTTCATGCTCTGTTGTTCTAATTATCATTAAATGCTTTAGGCATGGAGCTGGAGATGACCGCACGAGTCAGCGCCCCCAAGGTGACCTACAATATTCTCATGTTCTATTATCATGTTCTGTTATAATCACCATTTTTTGGCATGGAGCTGGAGTTGACCACAAGAGTTGGGGTCCCCAAGGTTACGTGCATTTTTCATGTCATGATTTCAACGTTGTATGCAGTTGCAAGTGGGAGCACACGTCTCTAAGGAATAACAACTTGTGCTGAGGCTTGAGGCAACTTGCTCTTGATACGTACAGACCTTGTGCTCGGTTTAAGTCTTTGATGGGACAGCAGTCATTGCACGTACAGTTCCATAAGCTGACGGAACAGTGATCTTTGCATCTTTGTTGTACAATTGGTGGCAGTGCTTCCTTCAATGAGAACGAGCAAATTGTTGGTGGGCAGTGCTTCCTTGAAACTCAGTGAGCATCCATTGCAATGCCACCAATTGGAACCCTGATTTGATAATGCTCGTTGCAGTCATGGTAGAAAGGTAGTCAGATGGCACCCATATGTCATATTTCTGGAGTATAGGCTGATTCCGTATGTGCACGCCGTATATATCAGCTTTTTGGCAGGGGAAGTACACAATATAAGGAATTGGTTAACCCTGCACATCTACAACTGGCTGATCTAAGGATTCCTGTTGCAACCATGGAAGAACGATCAGGTGGCACTCATGCCATATTTATAGACTGGCACCCACGTCAACGACATTGACGGATTGGCTCGTGTTCACCAGCAGCCGCAAAGTCAGGCTGATACGTGTTGTTGCTTTCCCGGCACAAAGGATTGATACTGAATTCAACGCACTTGAAAGCTGTATGCAAAGGAAAAGGAAAAAGGGAGGGGGTGAGCTGCGCGAGTGAAACACATGTTTTGCTCTGTGCCAGGGATGAGGGCTCGTGTGTTGGCGTCCTCATGTCTGGCTTGATTTCAAATTGGCACATGTGCATGACTCTTGCTTTCATTCTTGCTCTTTTGGATGCTGTTGCTGTTGAAGCTGCTGATGATGTTGACTCCTGGCCAGAAGCAAGGACTGGTGGTCTCTATTGGGCTGTACACAAGCAAGGACTACCGGGCTTTATTTGGCTGTACACAAGCAAGAACCAGCGGGTTGTTAGATTGGATAAATTCGGGCGGTAGGCAAGCAAGGCCCAGTTGTGGTGCTTTGGGGCTTTAGGCAAGCTCAGTTTGCTGTGGGCAGTGGAGAACCTGATCTGCCCTCCTCAGGGAAGGAAGGGATCATTCCTGAGCCATTGCCATCACTGTGCTGCTTCAAGCCCATCATTACTGTGCCACTGCAACGGAGCACTTTCATTGCTGTGCCATTTCCATCTCTGTGCGATCGCCATCACTGCACCATAACCATCATTGTGCCATTGCCACCACTGCGCAATCAAGCACTGCCATCACTGTGCCATCGCAGTAAAGCACTGCCATAACTGTGCCATTTCCATCTCTTTGCCATCGCCATTACTGCGCCAATTGCTACCACTGCGCCGTTTCCATCACTGTGCCATTCCCCCCACTGTGCCTTTGCAATCAAGCACTGCCATCACTGTGCCATTGCCATCACTGTGCTATTGCCATCACTGCACCACTGCCATCACTGTGCTATTGCCATCACTATGCCATTGCTATCGCTACGCCATTGCTGTGTTCCATTGCCATCACTGTGCTACTGCCATCACTGCACCACTGCCATCACTGTGCTATTGCCATCACTGTGCTATTGCCATCACTATGCCATTGCTATCGCTACGCCATTGCTGTGTCCCATTGCCATCGCTGTGACATTGCCATCACTGCACCATTGCTGTGTTCCATTGCTATCGCTACGCCATTGCTGTGTTCCATTGCCATCACTGTGCTACTGCCATCACTGCACCACTGCCATCACTGTGCTATTGCCATCACTATGCCATTGCTATCGCTACGCCATTGCTGTGTCCCATTGCCATCGCTGTGACATTGCCATCACTGCACCATTGCTGTGTTCCATTGCTATCGCTACGCCATTGCTGTGTTCCATTGCCATCGCTGTGACATTGCCATCACTGCACCATTGCTGTGTTCCATTGCTATCGCTACGCCATTGCTGTGTTCCATTGCCATTGCTGTGTCCCATTGCCATCGCTGTGACATTGCCATCACTGCACCATTGCTGTGTTCCATTGCTATCGCTACGCCATTGCTGTGTTCCATTGCCATTGCTGTGCTACTGCCATCACTGCGCCAGTGCAATCGCTACCATCATTGTTGTGCCATTGCAATCGCTGCCATCATTGCCATGCCATTGCAATCGCAGTGCCTGCTATTGCTGCCTTCATCGCTGTGTCATTGTAACAAAGCACTGCCACAAATTCGCTCGTGACCTTTGCCCAATTTCGCTCATCCAAGTCCACTTTTGGATGTAGGTTTATGAATGCTGCAATCACTTGTCAATGATTTCTCCTGCAAACAGGGATTGAAGCTTGCTTTGGAGCAGACACGGATTGGCATTATGAAGGGCTCCATGCAGAAGTTGGACAACCCCGACACAAACTGGACTTTCATGACCGGCACTAAAGTGCAGCCACCAGAGGACACAGCGTGAGTGCTGGCTGTGGTGCTTTTGAAAGTTTGCTCCATTTTTTTGAATTGGCATGGAAGTGCAACCGCCAGAGGAGACTATGTGAATAGGTGGTTATTTTGTTTGCTTTCTTCTGCCTTATTTTTGCGGTTAGCAGTGCAGTGCAGCCTCCAAGGGATACTGTGAGTGCTGATAGTGGTGGCAGTCTTTATTTGTGTACTCCATTTTGGACTTGCTGTCAAAGCGCAGTCACCAGAGGACGCAATGTGAGTGCTGCAGGTGGAGACCCTTAATTGGCCTTGCTTTGCTTCCAAACTTAGGCATCTATGCTTGCGCCCTTGAGGGCACAGCTTTCTTACGATAATTAATATCTGACTTTGGAGATCCTCATGTTTGCCATCCATGTGCGAATGCCACACCTGTACGAAGTCCCCGTTTTATGTGAGAGTTGGTGGACTGTAGCACAGCATCATTTGGCACTGCAGGCCCACTCATCGCACCAAGCTCGCCCAAGAAGCCATGCGTGCTGTGGCGTCAGAGCTACGCGTCAAGCATGGCAGCATCCAGCCCCTAGAGCAAAAACTCATCTTGTGGTCATCCAACAAATCAGAGCTGCCTGCTGATGGTGAGTCTGATCAAGTATGGCGATTGAAGTCTGCATGCATGCACATAATTATATGTCGAGAAATGTGTAAGGGAACACAAACCCATGTACACACAAATGCACACACACACATACACACACACGCACGCACGCACACCCAAACCACAAACAAACAACACACATGCACACACACACACGCACAGAGGTGCCGCTGCTGTTGAGGCAGCTGGGATTGGAAACGCCAGACGATCACATTGCTGCCCTCGTGCGGCACTACAAGGTGCAGCAGAAGCCGGGATGCGTAGATGCAGCAGACATGCTGAATGCACTGCGCAATGCTGCAGCATGAGTTGTGCAGTGCATAGATTGGATGCTGCTGCATGCAAGCTGGCCACACTGCGCTTCTGCAGCAAATGTTTTGGTACACGTGCGGCAGCATGAGGGCACTGCTGCATAAGAGTTCGGCTTTCCATGGATGCTGGAATCATGCTGGCTGGACTGCACACAACGCTTCAGCAAGACAGTGGGAGTGAAGAAAGTGGACAGCATTTCCAAGCATGGTGCTACGGGAGCTTTGTACGCAAGGTCTTGCTTTGGCACTGGACATTGTTGAAGAGTTGAAACAGCTGCTAGCAGTCTTGTGTGTTGCACCATGCTGCAGCACAGTCAATTGGAAATCCAAGAAGAGCAAATGTGTTACTGGAAGCGTGACTTTCGTGCACACGCCCAGCCAGCTCTCGATTGTCAGCAGACAAAGACTCAACCGGTGATCTCTTATCTTGCGCAAGCCTTGCTGCCAGTGTCCAGCATGAAACTTTGGTGTTTGGCTGAGTGCTTTGCAGCAGCTGCTGCTCAAAGACTCAATTCAAAAGAAGAGAAGACCATGCAATCTGGATTCCAAATGTATGCGCTTCCAAGGCTCTGGGTAGAGGATTGCGATTTAATCAATTCACCTACTACACGAAGGCATGCGTGATTGTAGTGCACGGCTGCCCTTACATAAAAATCACAGTTACTAACTGCTGTTAGCATTGAGGCTAGCCTTCTGCCAGGCCTCCAAAATAGCTTGGCTGCTCGTCTTGCAAAAACATGCAATTTTTTATGTGAAACACCAGCAACTTGCAACTTGGAGTTGACTTTGGACATTTGACAACCTGGAAGAAGGTTCGTAAACTTTGCTAATGGAACCGGAACTTTAGCCAAGTACTTCGACAGCTCAGCTTGTTGATCCACGTCAGCCAATCCATAGTCTTAGATCAAAAAGACCAGAAAGAAAAGAAAAGAAAAAACTACGCAGGCAGTGAAGACACTCCCCACATCAATTAAGGAAAAGAGGATACCTAGGGCCGAAGCACCGTGAATCCCCTTCACCAAGAGAATCAAAACAAAGAATCATTGGGGATCAGGAGGGTTACTAGCAGTAGCCCGTGCCTGATTTTGGCGATGAGAGTTGAGAGAAGTCTTCTCAAGAGCGCGTCTGGTGCTAACAAGTTTATAAGTGTATTAAACAGAATGAGCATGAAGCTTCAGAGCAAAGATCAGTATCATTCACCTGCCTTTGCTTCAAAAGAAGAACATCCTGAAATTGAGATCAGATAAGTAGGAAGTGCTTCATGCACTGGAACTGTGATGAAGAGAGTCCTCATCTTCCATTTCTTAATTCCTCTTTCCAGACAGCTCCTCACGTTGGAATGTTGTAGAGCATTACCAGTCTGGGTTTCTAGGCTTTACAGGCCGCTTTCTACCCAGAAAGCGAGTCCAGAAAGCGGCAAGCTTTCCACCCAGAAAGTGATCAGAAAGCGTCAAAAAGCCAGACTGCTCATTTCATCCCCCTAGTGAATTTCATTCCTAATTGAGGCGAGCTGCCTTGCTGTGAGGCATGAAAGTCCTATCAGATCTTTGGAACCAAGGAAAAAGGAGGTTTTTCAGGCCCAGACATAAGGCTTTACAGAAAGCCTGCCAGACTGCGTAGAAAGCCTGGAAAGGCTAGGGAGTCAAGTAGAAAGCAGCACAGAGTTTTGTAACTGACCATAATGTGAAACCAAAGAGTTTATCCCAGTCTGGAGCAAGCATTCAATCAATCTCAAATATGCCAACAAGCCCTGCAAAGTGTTGGACCTGTCTCCCACCATGTACATCATGGGTCCTCTGATATGTTTACTGATATGAATTAGGAAAACGAGCTGCATTCTCTCTTACAAGAGCTTCTCCTTTTCTTCGAACTTTGTTGAACAGGCTATCAAAGTCATTTTGGCTGGAGGTCGGACTGGTTTGGTTAAAGGTGCCTTTTTCGCGTCAGCTAAGCTGCCCACGTAAGCAGGTACAGCTACTAGCAGAGTATGTAGTCCTTTCCTTTGTTTGACTGCAGCACAACAACAAGCTTTATTTGTTTATTCCTGAGCTTATGGACATCATGTTGACTGGCGAGGACCAGTCACAGGCCGATCAACCGAACACCCTGGCTGAAGGTCCCCCCGTGTAAATCTAAATCTTTCTTTGACTGGAGACCTTTTGTACCTGCGACCTGTAACCTGCATACGAGAGCAGCTTGATGAGTTCACTATTTCAAGAGAAGTACCGCCACTGACAGAGCTGTGATAACTAGGAATTACAGAAATGGCAAGTAGGTTTACACCCACTTTTTATTTTGAGACATCTCAAACATGCTGCACAAATCTGCAAACCACATGGCTCGTCACGCCTGTATCCAGCATTCATTGATTTCCAACAAGCCTACAACTCCATCCTTCGTGACAAGCTATGGCACCATCTCCACCAATTCCAGCTCCCTATTCACCTTCTTAGTATCCTGAAAAATTTGTATCACAACGACAACTACATTCTGGTTGATGGGAATAAGCAAGCATATGACAGGCCCACCTCAGGTTCAAGAGTCTTGAAGCCAAATATATTATTCGCATACTATGCTAGTAGCTATCAGTCCTAGTCTTGCTTACGCCTTTGCAGACACTCCATGTATCCCAGCAGACCTTATCATCTGGGAAAAATGGTTAACATAACCATTAAACATAAATACAACTGTCATGCTGAATCACCGTTACTGCACATTTACTGTTTTCAAAGCAGGTAATACATACACCGGCTTAGCTCTTCTTCTTATTGCTGCTAAGCTGCTCTTGGTCTTGCTGAACAGTGCTGGCTCGGCTGCAGCACGTAGAGAATGTCTGGGGCAGACACAGCGTTTGGACGAGCTTCACCAGGTTAGGGTTACATCAGAGACAAGGCACCCCTGGCACAAGGCCAGGGATAACAGAAACAGAGCCAAACCTCAATGGAAGGTGGAACAGAAGGTTGAATAAGAGAGAGCATCCAATAAAAGAACCCCACTTAAATACAGGTCACACCTCACACTCTAGGTTTTGCAGTGATTCAGCAATAACCACGATTTAACGTGACACAACCTCTCAGTCAGTACAGCAGCAGCAATGATACGAGAGGACGTGAATAACTTTGGGCTAGGGCGCCCATCCATCTGCGTTGAATACCACAGGTGCATGGACTCTGCACTCACATCCTGCCTAGAGGACCCCTCAGCCAGACATCGCGCAGTTAGCCTTAATCTCCTCAACAATCAAATGGCACATCTCAAGATCCTCCAACAACTTGAAGGAGTCCTCCAAGCCCATCACCCAGCACATACAGAAGCTATAAACTTCCTAAACAAGCTGAATAGCACATCTGCTAAGCACACTAAAAAAACTTGAGACTCTCTGTAACAAACCTGCCACAGAGGAAGTCGAAGTCCTGGCAAAAGGCATTTCTGACCTCATCCACTCCTCCTACCAATTAGCACTCAAAGTCTGCAGCACAACAATCATATCTCCTAACAACAACCACTACAATCCAAGGAGTGTCAGCAACAAGCGGTGTCACTTGAAAAATAAGCTTAGCCTTATTAGATCTATCCAGTCCTTGCTCACATCCCTTGCCATCAAACAAACAGACAGTATCTCAACCATCTTGCAACAAAACAAGGGGAACCCAACTCTCCATACAGCCATTTCTAGGCTCAACAGCCTCAAACTTGACCTCCCTCCCCTCCAACAGCTGGAGGATCTGTCTGAAAGTACTAAACAAGCTATTGCCTGTATTGATGAAACTCGCAACAGAGAATACAATAACATGGCTCGTAAAAAACTGCAAAAAACAATCAATACCAATCCTAAACGAGCACACAAGGAGATCTTCAAAGATAAGTATGCACAACCAAGAGCAGGCCTCCAAGCGCTGCGAGATCCAGAGACTGGCAACATTGCAACCGAGCCTACCAAGCAGGCCCAAATCGTAGAAAATCACTACACTGAAGCTATGAAGGCAGTTAACATCAAGCATGGCAAATATCTCCCAAAAGAAGCACCACGTAATTTTTCCTGCGAGCAGGCTGGTAGATTTGAACCTGTGCCTGACCCTTTTATTTTTCAATCACAAATTATTAAAGGAGAACTTGAAGGCAACAATACAAGGGAATGGCTATTCTCCAAAATCATGGATAAAAGCGCCTTCAATGAATGCATCAAAACTCTTTTTAATAACAAATCACCAGGTCCAGACGGTGTAGTAAATGAAATCCTCAAGATGCTCACCCCCGAAATCCAAGAGAGCATCCACAAACTCTTCATTATTATGTGGGCCACCCGCCTCACCCCGGTACCCTGAAAGACTAGTGAGACTATCCTTATTGACAAAAACAAGGAAGAAGAGACAGAAATAGCATCCTACAGGCCCATTGGGCTTTAGCCCAAGCTTGCCAACGCGCTCTACAAACTGTGGGCCCAAATGGTCACTAATACACTGTATGAATATGCAGAAGCACACTCTCTGTTGAGCTCTACTCAAGCTGGCTTCCGTAATCAAAAAGGCACCATCCACCAGCTCCAGAATGTCATCATGGGACTTGAAGACGCTAAAACTTTCGGGAAAGATATGTACGCCCTCATTGTAGATTCACCACCGCATTCAACACTACTGACCATGATAGGATGCTCTGGATAATGTATGCCTTGGACTTCCCCACTGATGCTATCGACACTGTCAAAAATCTCTATGAAAGTGCCACCACCCAAGTTAGATCGCCCTCAGGACGTAGCACTGAAAAATTCCTGTCGAAAGAGGTACAATTCAAGGAGATGCACTTTCGCCCTTCCTATTTCTCCTCTACATGGAACCCCTCTTAAGATGGCTACATGTAGGAGGACGCGGTTACAAACACGGCTGCATCCCAGGCCAAAACGCCATTGATACTCATCTTGCTAACGTACTAAGCAGCGCTGCCTTTGCTGACGTCGTGCCCTGAAATGTCTGACGAAACACTTGCAAGAAAACTCCATGCCCATTCTTACACTCATCATAACACTGGTGCCCTGAAGCAACGTGCTGCCAGAAACCCACCTGACCCACATTAACTCCCCTTTCATCTTGTGGTGAGACTCACGGGTCTGAGCCAATGTGTCTCCTTTTCCTTAGTTGATGCAGGGAGAGTTGTTCTCTGACTATGTAGCTTTCTCTTTTTTTTTCTTTTACTACGTAGGCAGAAGAAAAGAAAGACTATGCTTGCCAAGTCTGGCCGCAATTCTAAAGCGTCTACGTAGGCAAAGGAAGCTATCCTTACATCAATTCAGGAACAGGAGACACATTGGCTCAAATGAGCTGTAAGTCTCAGATGGAGGCTCCATCACAAAGCTAGATAACAGAAAGGCCCTTTCCCAGGGCTATAGCTTGTGGAGACATGGAGGGCTACTGGGGACATCCAGGATGAATCATAGGCTATGGTGTTAAGAAAAAGAAAAGAAAAGAAAAACTACGTAGGCAGAGGAAACTCTCCCTACATCAATTAAGGAAAAGGAGACACATTGGAACAGAAGAGCCGGTGTTAAACAGGGCTGTCCCCTTTCTCCGCTGCTTTTCTTCATTTACCTTATGACATCAATGAGGTCTACGAGGGGATTGAAGGAGCTTACACTGGCACACCTAACTTCCATGTATCCAACCTTCTATACGCTGACGACTTATGCTTAACTTCCAACTCAGCAAATAACCTTCAGGCCATGCTTAACCGTCTCAAGGCTTCTGCCCGTCGGAAATTCCTCACTGTCAATACCAAAAAAATTCTGTTATTGTCTGTTTTAACTCCAAGACCGATAACTTACCTCCCCTTTTTTATGATGTGAGGTCTTGCCTTCAAGTTACTCAAGTACCTTTCGCTACCTGGGGATGCAGTTTGACAAACACATTAATCTGCACAATGCTGCTGAGGAAGCTCTCAAACCCTGCCTGGCAGGCATGGCTCGCGTGCGTACTTTTGCTCATCAACACCAGATTACACACCGCTTACATGCCTACTTCTGGCTCTTCAAGACGTATGTTATACCAGCAGGAATGTATGCAAGTCAGATCTGGGCCACTGCATATCTTCAACATGGGACAGATATGGATAATTGCATCCAGAAATGGCTTCTGAGATTCTTGAGATCCATGCTGGGTGTAAGAACATCAACTCCTTCCTGGGGTGTCCTCCGTGAGTGTGGAATCGAACCTATTCAATTCAACTGGTTCAGAGCCTGTGCACGCTTTTAAAATTCCCTCACCTATTGCAACAGCGCTCTACTTCACAAGGTTTTTCATGCAGACATCTCCCTCAGCCCCAGGAATTCCTCCTGCCGGACATCCCATCTATTGCCAATAGCAGACAGTATCTGCTATGCATGGCTTACATCATGCTCATCATTTTCAGCATAAGATACGCTCTGCTGATCCTTTGGACTTAAGTCAGCTTGTTGTGGTTCTCAGGTCTTGCCATCTAGCATATCAGAGACAATTTTCTGGTTACGACCCACGAGACACAAACAGCAAAAAATTTACTTATCATCACTGGGGTGCTCTACCAACCAAGCCTGCAAACATTACATATTTTCCTTATATTCTGCCCCAACATTTCTACTTGGATTTACCCAAACACATCGTCTTCAATGTGGCTCAATTTCGCCTTTGTGTCCATACCTTGAAAGTCGAGCAGGCCACATGGGATGATGCTATTTCCCCTGCCTGTGATCTATGTGATGCTCAAGGTGATGTGCAGGATGAGCAACACATTCTTTTCAAATGCTCTTATCCCCATGTTTGTTCTCTTTGGCTTAAATATGCTTCCTTGTTTTCTGGTCCTCTCCTCTCTTTATCTCACTCTTCCAAAAGCGTGGCTCCCTACGTGCCTGGCATTCACCATATACAGTCTCATCATTTCTCTTCTTTCTAAAATCAAAACAATAACAAGCTTTTTCCTTCTTTACATAAAATATTGCTTTTTTATGAGCAGGCTAGCAGTCAACCGTTTTGACTGGAGGCCTTCTTTTTCCTGTAACCTGTAACCTGCAAGTAGGTTTATCTTGATTGAACTGATATGCTTGCAAACAAAACAACGGATTCAATGGGTCAGGCATGACCTCGAGGATATAATGCGATCGTGACTTTGCAGAAAGGAAAGTTTGATTCGCAGGGTAAAAATTGAAAAGCTCAAGATGAACCATGTATGAAAGCCAGGTCAGTCTTGTGAGCACTACTAAGTGAGCACTACTTAGCTGAAGCAAAAGGGCAAGCCTAGAACCAAGCTGTGATGAGGGTCTTGCAGACAACATCCATAAATTTACAGCCGACCAGCCAGAGCCTTGGGCTGTAAGCCAATCCTTGTAACATTTCAAAATATGTCAGTGAGTCAGTGAACTGAAAATACAGTAAGTCAGTGTCCTGAGAATACAGTGATGAGATCATTAAAAATATGTCACACTGAGAATGTGCAGCAAACAATTCAGTGTCATCAGAGCAGGACCCCATCGGCCTATCAACCATGTTTAGCACAGTCGCAGCAGACTCTGGTCATGACAAACAAAAGGTTGACATGGCATACCAACTGACATGACATGAAACAACAGGCAAATTAGTGTTGCATGGATAATTTCTAAAGTGTAGCAATAGCAACTAAAGTTGGAAGGTTTTCCCCATGGGTGACAGCTGATGTCAAAAAAAGTACAAAGAAAATCCTCACTTAAAAGGTTGGAACTTTGCCATTAAACCAGCTGGATTGAAGTATGGTGGCCTGCAGGAGTAGCCTTAAAACAATAACATGTTGCCAGGGCCATCAATACAAAGCTCCTTCATCTCCCCCGCCGTCTCCCATGTCATCATCATACCCCTCATCGTCATCAAAGTCGGCACCCTACGAACAAACAGTCCAAGAGTCCATTTTTTATGCACAATACTTCAAAACCTGCATTCTGCGCTTCTTGGTATAACCTCCTAGATATACAAACACATGCAGTCTGTGGGGCACAATTCCTGTGTCAGTGCTGGCACATCAAATTCAGGAGCCTGAATACATGCTAAAGATATCAAGCACTAAGAGTAAACTTCAGAGCACATGTTTGCTTTTGTTCATAATAGCTGAGGAGCTTTAGCACTGTACATGCACAAAGTACGCAGGCTATTGTTAAATCAGACATTTGATGTAGCTTGACATTCACTGAGCCTTGGCAAGTGTCAGGATGCAGGCAGAGCATCGAGTATCCACATGAACCTTGCAAGTCAACATCACACACAGCTGCCCGCCCAAGGAGTTGATTCTCAACTTAAATACTCTTGAGTAACATAGATAGGGCAAGCAACCTCATCCTTTGGTTCATCTTACAGCAACAGACCACCCTACAATTTCATCAGCTCAACAAGGTGCCAAACGATTAATAACATAACTTTCCATTTCTATACCTACCTAACACTCATACATGACATACTACACCGCACAGAATTTATGTCACACCAAAACAAACGTTTTCCAGGGGTGCGGAATGATTGCGGACACTTGAAAAATAATTACTTTTGAGCGGGGAAAACTGCATGATAACAAAAATTAATTATTTTGAAGAATTAGATTAGGAATGAAAACATTGGCCCCGAAGCGCCAGAGGGACGTCAACAGCTGGGAATGGCAGCAACTAGATGCCGGACTAAAATGCGTTTGTTAAGCAGCTTATTCCTTTAAGGATTGTAAATACAGGACAGGCACAGTAGCTTCAAGACTCCGTGTGAGAGTGTACAGAAGTGTATTGTGCTGGTCCACACATGCTGGAGCTGTGTGTGCTGCTTGTACATGCAATGCTCAATTCATCGCTCTTAAGTAGCAGGCAGACAGGGGCAGATTGCCCCTGCGGAAATATGCGGGACATCAAAAAATAAATCCTGAAGGGGGTGCAAGATTGAGGTGGGGTTCACATGACAAAAGCTATGTCTAGGAGTGCGGAATGACCTGAAGTCTGACCAGTATCCACCTTCAAAGGGCCTGTCATGCGTACACAGTCAGTCAGTTACACCGTACGTTCATGACAGATTCGTCAGGCTGACCCCAGAATATTAGTTTTTGCAGTTCGTCAGAGGTTCGTCAAAATTTTGTCAGGGAAAAGGAAAATAATTTATTGGGGAATTTTTTTTGGTTTTGCTAGGGAAATCAGGGAGTAAATTTATTTTAGGGGGTCCGTCAAGGGTTCGTCCAAGGCTCCATAATTATTTTTGAAGTTCGTTTTATGGCCTCAGAATTAATTGATTAACAAATTGGTCGTGAACAAGCGTTATGCCTACAACCGTATTGGGTACCAAAATTGAACAATCTCCTGCGCATTTGGACAGCACAAGCCAGCCAAAATCTCCACATGGACAGCAACCCTAGCATGTGCATGTTGTACTGAGGCCTCAGTACCATGACTTTGTGCGCATTGCTAACTGCGCATGCGCATGTTGGAATCACAGAAAACGATCCTATAATATGTGTATTGTACTGAGGCCTCAGTACCATGACTTTGTGCACACTGCTAACTACGGTAGGGACTCATTAATCTTGCGACCCTCGATTTCCTAGAGATTTTGTGTCACTTTGGAAATGTAAACAATACATGCATCTCTCCATGGGATGTCTTCCTTCTCTTCCTACAAGCTATCACTGCTTTGGGGAGCCCTGCTTGGCAGTGATGCAAATGACAAGAGCCCCTAAAGGCAAGTGCCTCATTGTTGGACTTCTTTCTGTACAAACCACCTGGCTGAAGGCCAAATCCAATTGTTACCTCTCTCTGTACCCTTTCTTTTCACGTCCCAATACTCATGCACCTATTCTCAGGTCTCGTCGCTGGACATGACCTCTTCACTGCCCTCATCTGCTGGCTCCCGAGCAGACACACATCAGTGTGAATTTAGATGCAAAGAACAGGATGTGACACCTTTGGGCAGGCGCCACCTTTGGGCAGACGCCTTAGGGCAGGCAGCTTTGGGGCAGACGCCAAAAGAGGCCTCAGCGATAACCCTCTTCATCCCCATCCCTGGAGCCTGTGCTCTGGCATGAAGGGTGCACCCCCCTGACCTGGGACGATGGTGCAAAAACAGCTGAACCCACTTGAAGATCCAATCCCCTTTGGCATTCGGGATGCAGCCCCTTTGCCTGCTCACCCTCCTGCTGCCTCTGCCGCCACTGCTGGCTCGCAAGGAGACCTCAGCATCCAAAAGCTTGACCACATCTCCAAAACCTGTGGTTTGGCACTCAGGGTGCACCCCTTCTGCTTGCTCAATGAGCAATGGTTTCCCTCCTACTGCCCCTGCCGCCGCTGTGTTCCACCTCAGATGCTAACATCTGTTGTGCACGAACTTTGCTCCTGCTTTCTCTTTATTCAGCGTTCTCAACAATCTCACAGTTGCCACAACAATCTTATAGTACTGCGCAGAGTGCTTAGGTCTCTCCAGACTAGACCCCCTCCCTATTTTCCGATACATGGGAGGGCCCTTCAAGTGATTGGAACATTCATTTTGATCTATCAAAATCATAGTACGAAAAACAGCGGCAAAACAAACGTGTCGCACTGGCACACCTTATAGTAGTCGTCATCGTCCATGTCCTCCTCATCATCCGTATCATGGTTAAGGTCTTCCTCTGGCTCCTCTCCTTCTTCTTGCCCTGGAAACAAAAATGGAGCAGAGGCCCATTAGCAAAAGCACACGTGCACAAGGGAAGTGCTCATTTGCATCTTGCGCCGTGATTATTGACTCTGTCTTCGCCTTGTGCCTTGGCTATATTTTTATGCCTTGGCCTTGTGCATTAGCTCAATCCTTGGTCTTGCGCCACAGACTTTGCTCTGTCTTTGTCTTGAGCATCTCTGTTGACTTTTCCTGCCTTTGCAGAACCGCTGCTCTTGTCTTGCACCTCATCATGAGCACCCCTAGGCGTGAGTACAACACGCGTATGATAACACGGTTGCCTCTATGCGTCATTTCCCTTTCCATGGAAGCAGAGCAGCAGAATGGCTGTGATGAATATCAGTTAAAAGGATGCTTGGCACATACGCCTTTAAACAAAAATGTGTGAAGAGCATGACAAACAATCACAATAACAGCTTTAGTAGCCACAGCATTGTCATAATACCATCAATCATCGAATAAAAGCCATACGATACACCATTTGGGTGACCCTTTCTGAACTCAGCATGCAGGCCCCACAACTCTTACCACATTGAAGAACACAGGTGCAAAGCAATGCACCTCCCTCCCCAAAGAGCAACCCTGCATACCTGGCTGGCGCCCCTCTCCTTCCCCTTGCTTGCTCTCTTTCTGCAGGTAGAGCTCCGTGAGGAAACCTGCACAAATGCATTCAGTGCATACGCGAGTTGCTGAGTCATTTCGAGCCTTGAGCTATTCAAGGTTGTTGTTGAGTCATGCCGAGCATTGATTTTTTGGGGACATCAGCCTGCTTTTCAGCTATCAAGTGTTCAGACTTTTGCACATAAGAGCCCCGAGCATGATACCAGCGTGCCGTGCACGCATGCTGAAAGACCAACTGCAATTGAACCCGAAACATTGAGCACAAAACCAGTGTACCATGCAAGCATGCAGGCAAGGCCAATCAGTTTTGAGCCCTAATCAAGAATCATATTATGGTAAGACAAATTGTCATTGAGCCCAAACATGAAACAGTGTGCCACATGAGCATGTCAGTGAGATTAATCCAACATGTGCATGCAGAGCCGCAAGCACATGGCAAAATGTACAGGGGACGCACTCTTTGTGTGTGCGTGCGTGCGTGCGTGCGTGTGTGTTTGTGTGTGTGTGTGTGCGTGCGTGTGTGTGTGTGTGTGTGTGTGTGTGTGTGAGAGAGAGAGAGAGGAGGGGGGTGGGGCGTGCACGAGTGGGGTTTTTTGAGTGCAAACCTTAATCCTTGTATCCTCCTCCCATTGTTATTTTTGATTTGGTTTTGTTCGCCACAGGTGCTGAGTCATTGCTGGCAACTTCAATTGTCCTGGTAGGCAGATATGAGGGAGGAGGTCCACACCCCTGTGACACCCCTATAATTGCTGAGTCATGAGGGCCTGTCCATGCATGTGCGCTATCATGTGCATTCATCTGTACACGTAGATCCCTTTGCAGTGCTCCCTTTGTGCAGACACAAGGGCTTCTCAATGCACACGTGCTCTGGTGTGGTGCATTCATCTGTATACGTGGATCCCTTTGCAGGGCTCCCTTTGTGCAGACACAAGGGCCCCTCAATGCACATGTGCCCTGGTGTGGTGCATTCATCTGTACACGTGGATCCCTTTACAGGTCTCCCTTTGTGCAGACACGAGGGCCCCTCAATGCACATGTGCTCTGGTGTGTATGGCAAGGCCTTTATGTCTGCTCAAAGGAAGAGTAAAGGAAACACTGCAATGGGACCCACATGTACAGATGAAGGGCACCAAGTACCAACACACCTGTGGGATCCTGCTCTTTGGCAGCATGCTTCCAGCACAATGCATCTATTATACACAAAACACCAAAACAGCAAGCTTCCATATAGGCGACCCATGCTAGCTTGTTTTCAAATAGAAAGTACCCACTCACCTGTAGGGTCCTGCTTTTTGCCAACATGCTTCCAGTAGGCCTCCTGCATCCTGCTTGCCCTGTACAGAAGGCATAAGCAGGGGGAAAACAACAATCAATAGAAGCCTGCGCTGTACAGTCTACTCGTCCATGTGAAGTAGGCCTCCTGCATCCTGCTCGCCCTGCGTGATTGAAAACAAAGGCAAAGAAAAAGATGAAAAAGGCGATCAATAGAAGACCGAACTCAGAAAAACTGGCCACTTGCAGTGGGTCTCCTGCATCCTGCTCGTTCTGCATATGTGGGAGCAAAAGCCAGCAAGAATTGAATAGAGAGGAGCACAACTTCCAGCAACAGAGAGGGACAACGGGTGTTCACTCAAGTCTACGTTCATGCTGCTGGTGGCGTGTAAAAATCAGTCAGCCAACACATTGAATTGAAGCGGGGGCAGTAGAAGGAGGCAGCCAAATGCTGAGAAGTCGTAACAGCCAGGCAGCCAAATGCTGAATTGTACTAGGTAATGGAGTAGCAGTTTAGCAGCCAACCAATAGCAGAACAACAGATGTAAGAGTGAAAGCAGCCAGCCAGTAGCCGGGTATCAGCACTCGATACGCAGCGCTCAATACTAAGCACTAAAAATTTAGCACAAATGCTGTCTGCCCCCCGCATCAAATTTTGGGGAATATAAACCAATCATGGCTGCCTGTGTAACACCAATGGCGTATGCAATGAGCAAAGAAAAAAGGCTGGTAGTGTGTGAGAGGGTTTGGTGAGTGAGGCAAGCTACGATGTGGTGCAGGTGAACAAGAGGGGCAGCATGAGTGACGGAATTGGGCACCTAAGGCAGATAGAAAAGAAAAAAAGACTACGCCATCAAAAGGTGCGTGCATTAAGAAAGACACCTGGCACGGTATTAGAGAGAGAGAGAGAGAGAGAGAGAGAGAGAGAGAGAGAGAGAGAGAGAGAGAGAGAGAGAGAGAGAGAGAGAGAGAGAGAGAGAGAGAGAGAGAGAGAGAGAGAGAGAGAGAGAGAGAGAGAGAGAGAGAGAGATGCTAACATGCGCAACTACGCAAATCATGCACTTTTTGGAGTCCTCTTGCAAAGCCTTAGTACTTGCAAATAAATTAATGTTGTTATCTTGGGACCTCGCAATATAACATGTGCAAGCACACATTAGTACTGGTACGGTTTTCATATTATAATTAGGGATCGGCGTTGCCCTATAGCGCTTTATAGTGTATAGCGCTGTAAAACGTTAAATAGCGCTATACATTTTTGACAATATAATATAACGTGTGCCAAAATTGAGAACGGCCAAAATCGCCATCAGCCCGTCTGCAGCACTTCAATTTCGTTGCATACCAGAAGGATCACATTCATTTATGGCTAACCTGCACAAAGGAGAGCCGCTGGGGGAGATGCAGGGCCTGCCAAAGCCCTGGACTTGGAGGCCACAACCACACATGTGTGTACACACACACACACAGGCAGGCATCCATACTTATGTGTATGTTGCACACACATACACCCACACACAGGCAGGCACTCACACGCAGGCAGGCACTCACACGCAGGCAGGCAGGCATCCACACACAGGCAGGCAGGCACTCAGCCACACACAAATACACACACACACACATGCGCATGTTTGCACGCGCATGCATGCACACACTAGCATGCGCTGTAGCATGCACATTCACAAGAGCATGCTTTCTGTGTGACAGAAAAGTATGCATGCACAAATGTACGCATGTGCATGCAAGTGGGACACTGCAATTTTTTTGATTGGCTGGTACACAGACCAGCAAGCCGTCCAAATGGATTGGATGAGGGTCACATCCCATAGTCATCATACATCTTAGGTGTGTGTGTGTGTGTGTGTGTGCATATCACAGGCATGCTCCCACTAGACGTACATAATCCCTCAAAAAACGTTTTGAGTTCTGAGTGCCATGCAAATCCACTGTGCCATGCAAAGCCACTGTGTCATGCAAAGCCACCTTGCTCAAGATTTGGCGCTTGCCCCAGATAGCACCTGTTGAGGAAGAACTTCGGCAGCAGGTGCATGGCACTAACTTACGGAGCTGTAGCAGGTGCATGCCTACAACTGAAGGAGCTTACCGTTTGGCACTTGCCCCAAACAGCTCCTCTGGGAAGTACTCTGGCAGCAGGCGCATGGCACTGACCAAAGGGGCTCTCTGCCGTGCCTTCCGGATGCCCAGACCCACCCCGCCTGCAAAGCGCACACATAAATAGGTTTTCAGATTTAATTCCTGAGGCCCCTTGCTGCGCATGCGCAGGCCCACACTGCCTGACACACACACACACGCATACACACACACGCGCGCGCATACAGGTTTAGAACAAAGGTTGATTTCAAAAGAGAATTGAGATGAAGACAGATAAGTCTACAAGCCCTGGACAAGCCCAGCCTGCTGCAAGGAGTAGGGCTAGGAGGAGCTCGCCCTCAAGCCCAGGCTACTGTAAGGAGTTTTGCAATAGCTGAACCCTTATGCAAGCCCAGGCTACTGTAAGGAGTTTTGCAATAGCTACACCCTTATGCAAGCCCAGGCTACTGTAAGGAGTTTTGCAATAGCTGAACCCTTATGCAAGCCCAGGCTACTGCAAGGACTTGTGCAATAGCCACACCCTCATGCAAGCCCAGGCTACTGTAAGGAGTTTTGCAATAGCTAAACCCTTATGCAAGCCCAGGCTACTGCAAGGAGTTTTGCAATAGCTAAACCCTTATGCGAGCCCAGGCTACTGCAAGGACTTTTGCAATAGCTACACCCTTATGCAAGCCCAGGCTACTGTAAGGAGGTTTGCAATAGCTACACCCTTATGCAAGCCCAGGCTACTGTAAGGAGGTTTGCAATAGCTACACCCTTATGCAAGCCCAGGCTACTGTAAGGAGGTTTGCAATAGCTGAACCCTTATGCAAGCCCAGGCTACTGTAAGGAGTTTTGCAATAGCTACACCCTTATGCAAGCCCAGGCTAATGTAAGGAGTTTTGCAATAGCTACACCCTCATGCAAGCCCAGGCTACTGCAAGGACTTTTGCAATAGCAAAACCCTTATGCAAGCCCAGGCTACTGTAAGGAGTTTTGCAATAGCTGAACCCTTATGCAAGCCCAGGCTACTGTAAGGAGTTTTGCAATAGCTACACCCTTATGCAAGCCCAGGCTACTGTAAGGATTTTTGCAATAGCTGAACCCTTATGCAAGCCCAGGCTACTGCAAGGACTTGTGCAATAGCTACACCCTCATGCAAGCCCAGGCTACTGTAAGGAGTTTTGCAATAGCTAAACCCTTATGCAAGCCCAGGCTACTATAAGGACTTGTGCAATAGCTGAACCCTTATGCAAGCCCAGGCTACTGTAAGGACTTGTGCAATAGCAAAACCCTTATGCAAGCCCAGGCTACTGCAAGGAGTTTTGCAATAGCTAAGCCCTTATGCAAGCCCAGGCTACTGCAAGGACTTTTGCAATAGCTACACCCTTATGCAAGCCCAGGCTACTGTAAGGAGGTTTGCAATAGCTACACCCTTATGCAAGCCCAGGCTACTGTAAGGAGGTTTGCAATAGCTACACCCTTATGCAAGCCCAGGCTACTGCAAGGACTTTTGCAATAGCTACACCCTTATGCAAGCTCAGGCTACTGTAAGGAGTTTTGCAATAGCTGAACCCTTATGCAAGCCCAGGCTACTGTAAGGAGTTTTGCAATAGCAAAACCCTTATGCAAGCCCAGGCTACTGTAAGGATTTTTGCAATAGCTGAACCCTTATGCAAGCCCAGGCTACTGCAAGGACTTTTGCAATAGCTACACCCTTATGCAAGCCCAGGCTACTGTAAGGAGTTTTGCAATAGCTAAACCCTTATGCAAGCCCAGGCTACTGTAAGGACTTGTGCAATAGCTGAACCCTTATGCAAGCCCAAACTAATGCAAGGACTTTTGCAATAGCTAAACCCTTATGCAAGCCCAGGCTACTGTAAGGACTTGTGCAATAGCTGAACCCTTATGCAAGCCCAGGCTACTGCAAGGAGTTTTGCAATTGCTAAACCCTTATGCAAGCCCAGGCTACTGCAAGGACTTTTGCAATAGCTACACCCTTATGCAAGCCCAGGCTACTGTAAGGAGGTTTGCAATAGCTACACCCTTATGCAAGCCCAGGCTACTGCAAGGACTTTTGCAATAGCTAAACCCTTATGCAAGCCCAGGCTACTGTAAGGAGGTTTGCAATAGCTACACCCTTATGCAAGCCCAGGCTACTGTAAGGACTTTTGCAATAGCTACACCCTTATGCAAGCCCAGGCTACTGTAAGGACTTGTGCAATAGCTGAACCCTTATGCAAGCCCAGGCTACTGCAAGGAGTTTTGCAATTGCTAAACCCTTATGCAAGCCCAGGCTACTGCAAGGACTTTTGCAATAGCTACACCCTTATGCAAGCCCAGGCTACTGCAAGGAGTTTTGCAATAGCTACACCCTTATGCAAGCCCAGGCTACTGTAAGGACTTTTGCAATAGCTACACCCTTATGCAAGCCCAGGCTACTGTAAGGAGGTTTGCAATAGCTACACCCTTATGCAAGCCCAGGCTACTGCAAGGAGTTTTGCAATAGCAAAACCCTTATGCAAGCCCAGGCTACTGCAAGGACTTTTGCAATAGCTACACCCTTATGCAAGCTCAGGCTACTGTAAGGAGTTTTGCAATAGCTGAACCCTTATGCAAGCCCAGGCTACTGTAAGGAGTTTTGCAATAGCTGAACCCTTATGCAAGCCCAGGCTACTGCAAGGAGTTTTGCAATAGCTACACCCTTATGCAAGCCCAGGCTACTGTAAGGAGGTTTGCAATAGCTGAACCCTTATGCAAGCCCAGGCTACTGTAAGGAGTTTTGCAATAGCTGAACCCTTATGCAAGCCCAGGCTACTGTAAGGAGTTTTGCAATAGCTACACCCTTATGCAAGCCCAGGCTACTGTAAGGATTTTTGCAATAGCTGAACCCTTATGCAAGCCCAGGCTACTGCAAGGACTTGTGCAATAGCTACACCCTCATGCAAGCCCAGGCTACTGTAAGGAGTTTTGCAATAGCTAAACCCTTATGCAAGCCCAGGCTACTATAAGGACTTGTGCAATAGCTGAACCCTTATGCAAGCCCAGGCTACTGTAAGGACTTGTGCAATAGCAAAACCCTTATGCAAGCCCAGGCTACTGCAAGGAGTTTTGCAATAGCTAAGCCCTTATGCAAGCCCAGGCTACTGCAAGGACTTTTGCAATAGCTACACCCTTATGCAAGCCCAGGCTACTGTAAGGAGGTTTGCAATAGCTACACCCTTATGCAAGCCCAGGCTACTGTAAGGAGGTTTGCAATAGCTACACCCTTATGCAAGCCCAGGCTACTGCAAGGACTTTTGCAATAGCTACACCCTTATGCAAGCCCAGGCTACTGTAAGGACTTTTGCAATAGCTACACCCTTATGCAAGCCCAGGCTACTGTAAGGATTTTTGCAATAGCTGAACCCTTATGCAAGCCCAGGCTACTGCAAGGACTTGTGCAATAGCCACACCCTCATGCAAGCCCAGGCTACTGTAAGGAGTTTTGCAATAGCTACACCCTTATGCAAGCCCAGGCTACTGCAAGGACTTTTGTAATAGCTACACCCTTATGCAAGCCCAGGCTACTGTAAGGAGGTTTGCAATAGCTACACCCTTATGCAAGCCCAGGCTACTGCAAGGACTTTTGCAATAGCTAAACCCTTATGCAAGCCCAGGCTACTGTAAGGAGGTTTGCAATAGCTACACCCTTATGCAAGCCCAGGCTACTGTAAGGACTTTTGCAATAGCTACACCCTTATGCAAGCCCAGGCTACTGTAAGGACTTGTGCAATAGCTGAACCCTTATGCAAGCCCAGGCTACTGCAAGGAGTTTTGCAATAGCTAAACCCTTATGCAAGCCCAGGCTACTGCAAGGACTTTTGCAATAGCTACACCCTTATGCAAGCCCAGGCTACTGCAAGGAGTTTTGCAATAGCTACACCCTTATGCAAGCCCAGGCTACTGTAAGGAGGTTTGCAATAGCTACACCCTTATGCAAGCCCAGGCTACTGCAAGGACTTTTGCAATAGCTAAACCCTTATGCAAGCCCAGGCTACTGTAAGGAGGTTTGCAATAGCTACACCCTTATGCAAGCCCAGGCTACTGCAAGGACTTTTGCAATAGCTACACCCTTATGCAAGCCCAGGCTACTGCAAGGACTTTTGCAATAGCTAAACCCTTATGCAAGCCCAGGCTACTGTAAGGAGGTTTGCAATAGCTACACCCTTATGCAAGCCCAGGCTACTGTAAGGAGTTTTGCAATAGCTACACCCTTATGCAAGCCCAGGCTACTGTAAGGACTTGTGCAATAGCTGAACCCTTATGCAAGCCCAGGCTACTGCAAGGACTTGTGCAATAGCCACACCCTCATGCAAGCCCAGGCTACTGCAAGGAGTTTTGCAATAGCTACACCCTTATGCAAGCCCAGGCTACTGCAAGGAGTTTTGCAATAGCAACACCCTTATGCAAGCCCAGGCTACTGTAAGGAGGTTTGCAATAGCTACACCCTTATGCAAGCCCAGGCTACTGTAAGGAGGTTTGCAATAGCTGAACCCTTATGCAAGCCCAGGCTACTGTAAGGAGGTTTGCAATAGCTACACCCTTATGCAAGCCCAAGCCAAGCCCACGACAAAGCCATGCCCACTGCGCCACAACCACTGTTATTTCCCACCTGCCGCACCGGCCATAACAAATCAGTATCCATCATTCTGCAGCACCGGCCATCCGAATCCCTACCTGCTGCACTGGCCATGATAATCCCTACCTGCATTGCTTCCTGATGTGGTCGACTGCGCCCATTGCGCAACGCGCGCATCCACATCCGTCGCTGCAACGCAATGAAAGAGGCATGTGTAAGACAAAGCAATGAAAGAGGCATGCGTCGCTGCATTGCAATGACAGAGGCATGTGTAAGGCAATACGGAGCTCCATGAACTGGGCACCATTATGTTAACAACATGCAGTGGCTTGGGAGATAGACGTGAAAAACACAGTTCAAGAGAGTCATCAAGAAGTCAAGGCACAACTCCGACCCAGTACAAAGATCGCAGAGGCAAAGAGAGAGATTGAGGAGTCAAAGAAAGGCACCGCCCCCAGAAACAGACACACTGAGTAGTTGTCTAGGTCTGTGGATCGATGCTTGTGAACAAAGGAAACAGCAGATGCTCACTGATGTTGGTTAGCTTGGCAGGCTTAATCAGACAGTGCTTGCTGTTTCCTTTGTTTGTAAGCATAAATCCAAAGAGGTCTAGCGACCACTCTCTGCATCACGATGGCCGGCATGGTGCCGGGCACGCAGCAAGCAAAAGCTCTGGCTTACATGCTGATGGGTGCTACGGAGCAAGGGCTGTTACAAGACTCATATCCAAGTGACTGCACGAGTCTGCACCAGACAAGCATGTGTTACCATGCACACGCTCATTGCCTACCCACAAGAACAGGCTTCAAGTCGAGTGAGCTATGCTCTACTGTGTGCCCCTTATCTAAGGTTGGCCATTATTTCTTTCCATACAAATACGCCGTAAATTCCCCCTTTTTTGCAGGGAAATGCAAAAGATATGGCATATACGTATGCCATCAGCCTACCGTGTTCTTCTGCAAGAAAAGCAAGCAAAGCAACTGCCTCACGCACTGTTTACTTCTGTGTAGTAAATGCTTCAAGTGGTGTTGACCACAGTGTAGTAAATATGTGTAGCAAATGCTTCACGTCCAATTTGCCACTGTTGAGTTCATGTGTATCAACAGCAGGCAAAGGCACTGCTTCAAACAAAGGCGCTGCTTCGAACATGGCACTGCTTCGAATGAGTCACAGATTTTGCGTGCATGCCATTCCAGCATCACAAGCCTTGGCATGCCCTTCAACATCAAGTAGATGTGATGCCACAAGGAAAGAAAGCAAGCTGGTGCGCAATATCGTGCCCTCCATCAGAGACGCGACACATACACACATGTACGCTAACATATCAACACTTGCATGCAGGCATAAAAGGATGTGCATGCCGTCCCCATTATGGGCAAGATCTGCGCTAATTTTAAAGCTTTTAGCTGTAAATATTGCTCACTAATGATTCATTAGTTATGAAGGAAGTCGCTGTGCACCCAATTTCCACCATCCTTTCAGGCACGGCCAAGGCTTCCTGCTTGCTGCATATCCTCCTTTCTGAACTTTTTCATTTTTTAATGCCTCTCCCTGAATAGTGGATCCCGATGAAGTGTCCTCAATATTCACTGTTCTGCTGAACCATGATGATGATGGTGATGATGATGGTAATGATGATGGTTTTTCAATTGACTGCTGAATCCCAAAGCTGGTGCATCTCCATCAGCCTGGGTGCCAGCAGGGCCCTCTGTGCCCATTAGGGCGCATCCCGAGCCATCTGCCTAGTCCTCCCCTTCCTTGGTCCTAGATGCCTGCTCTTACCTGTTGTGTCTCTTCAGACGCATCCTGAGCCATCTGCCAAGTCCTCCCCTTCCTTGGTTCTAGATGCCTTCTCTTACCTGTTGTGTCTGTTCAGACGCATCCTGAGCCATCTACCTAGTCCTGCCCTTCCTTGGCTTTGAATGCCTGCTCATGCCTGTCATGTCTGTGTGGGCGTACTTTAAGTCACCTGCCAAGCCCTTGGCTCTAGATGCCTGCTCTTACCTGTTGTGTCTGTGTGGGCGTACTTTGAGTCACCTGCCAAGCCCTTGGCTCTAGATGCCTGCTCTTACCAGTTGAGTCTGTGTAGGCACACTTTGAGTCGCCTGCCAGGTCCTGCTTCTCCTTTCGATCATGCCGGAAAATGCCTGATACCACCTTTGGAACTGTTTGCGGGTGCCTGGTCTCACCTTTGAGCGTGTCTTTGCGAGCTTCAAGAAAGAATGGGGTGCGCTTGGTGACTTGGGAGAGCACCGTGCGCCGCGACTGTGCGTGTGTTATAAAGAAACAAGGTTGTATGCCTCCATGCATCAATATACATGCATTAAAACTTAGCAGAGCCTCACCTTGTTTTGCTAAGCAATCATATGAAGGCATTAATTAGAAACATGGCAAATTTGTTTTAGGAGGAAAGCCCCCCCCCATGGGGCAAACGCACGTCCAGTTATACCAGCAGAGCCTCCTCTGCCTGGGCGTGGCGTCAGGAAGCGCATCAAGACTCACTCAGATGTCAGGAACCACGTCATAACTCACACAGATCAAAAGTTGCAAGCGACTCACCAGCAGAGCCTCCTGCCTGGGTGTGGCGTCAAGACACACACGAATGACAGGAATTGCACCAAAAGGCTCTTTCTGATGACAAGGAATTACAAAAAGACTCACCAGCAGAGCCTCCTGCCTCGGTGTGATGTCAGGGAAGGCAGGGAGCAGGGTTTGCTGCAAGTGGGAAAGAAGCCAGAGGGTGAAAGACCTTGAAAAGCTCAGAATAAGTCAGGAAAGTGACAGGCACATCCAGACACCAGTTGGCACAAAAGGGATTGAAAAAAGGCAGAGAGCATGGGACATAGCAAGCACTCTTCGCACCCAAAGGAAAGGAGAGAGAAAGGGATGAGTAAAGAACACAAGGAAGGGTGAGGATGGACGTAATTGATTTGCAGGGACTGCTCAGGAACACTTGCACCGCCAAATGGCAGTTTCGTATCACTGCCAATTGTTGAATGCGGCTGCTATGCTACAAAGCGCAATCACACAGCAGGAATGGAGCACATTGGCTCAACCAAGTACAGAGGTGAAGTGCATGCCATGCACACTTGGGGAGAGCACGCAAGTTGCCTTATGCCAGGGATTAGAGCCGCTGAACTTCATTTGTAGGTACACATAATATGACATGTACACAATATATTGCATTGTTTGTTGACGTACACATTCTGTGGCACGTACACAGATTGCTAAACACAGGATGCAAGTCACGTATACAATGAAAAGATGGAATTGAACCCAACCTCGCTAATGAAGCATGCACAAGGTCCATGCAAGCGTATTCAATACAGACAGTCGTGATGCTGACAGCATCATAATACAGACCGTGATGCTGAGCACCCCTCGCAGTTGCGTGCCCTCTACCAGAAGGGTCAGCAGCTGATTGGCAAGCGTTTGGTTTCGTTCATGCACCAGGGCACACGCTGCCTAAAAGCTGCTCATGTGCTTGAAAACAAGAAGCAAGGGGACAGTGGCTGAGACAAACATGCTAACTGTTGCGATTTGGTAGGGGCACGAGACAGGTTTGCCTGCCTACAACACGGCCGCACAACAGACGCATGATGGAGTGTGTAGGTTGCGCCTGGCATGCAAGTGCATCCATTATGCATTAACACAGTTTGTCGTCAACACAATAAGAGCAGCAGTGACACCACCAAGTTTTGATAGGGCTTTAATGGATTTATTGAGTATTCATTCGCCAACAAGATCGGTAGGCGGCTGTGAATCAGTCCACAACACGGTGCTTTGCAACCCTTCAACAAAAAATGTCCAACTACTGATCAAGAGCAGGCATGTGTCATAGAACAAGTGCAGATGAGAGCGTCATGTGCGTGGAAACACGCATGCATGCAAATGTGTCAATGTATAAGATGTGCTGCACAGGGGACTCCCAACTCACAGGGAACAACGGTGGAGGCCCTGCAATCTCGGTGCCTATCACTGTGCCATCATCATCCTTGGCCTGGGGGCCTGGAGGTCCACCACCGCGTCCAAAGCGTCCACCCCGCCCACGCCCGCCTCTCCCAGACATCAAGGAAGGTGGCAGAGGCCAAGTCTATGTTCTTTACAGGTTGTGGTTGTGCACGTGTAGGCTACTTAGCTTTGGATGGGGCCTGACTGTCCAATCTGTCACCCAAAAACCCAGGCATTCAGTCAGTGCTGTCTTTATTCGGTGTTCATCGCAATATGTATACCCATTATAAATTTGAAATATATACATAAAACAACTCTATGATGATGGCTTACCCGTCTGTCACTTCATCCATTTCTCTCTGCTTTTGTGTGAACAATGCGATTCCGTGCTCGAAAAAAAACACAGTGGATAAAGGAAAACAAAATGTATCAGTTCCGTAGGTTTCTAACACAGAAACTCACGACCACCTAATTCCCAGTGTGAACTGTTCTCTTTCAAGAAAGCTCATGAGCTAGATTCCATTACCAAACAGTTCATACACATCCATAGAGTTCAAAATATATATTTTATAAGAGGATTCAGTCCAGGCTGTTGCTAGTTCTGTTTTCTAGTTCTCCAGTTCTGCAGGTCAAAGATGCAGCTGATGCGTGGATGCCTGCCTGCCTCCAAGCCACTTCCAGCTGCCTCTTCCAGAATGAGCCCATTGGTTCTGAGAGGAGGCCAGGCCTGGCGTGTTGCACCAAGGCTCTCTGTGAATCGAGGCTTGACACCAGCTGCGAGGCGTACAGTGAAAGCACAAGCAGCACCTCCCTCAGATGCATTCATTCTAGATTTTGACGGTGAGGAAATGCGCTCTCCTGCTTTCCCGCCTGCAGCAGTCCCGGCATGATCTCATTAGACAATAATCAAGAACAAACGACGACAAATGACGAAAGATGAAGGATCCTGAACTCTGAGACCACATGCAGTGCCCATTGCTCAAAATGAGCACTGAATTCCTTTTTGAACACCCTTGTGTGTAAGTTGGCCATGGCATGTGCTATCTTAAAAGGGCTACGAATTTAAGTCTTTCCATGAACCTTTGCTCGCAATATTGATGCATGTGCATACAGCATCAGAGCATTTTGAATCCTCTCTTGCTTACACGTCCCACGCAAAGTATGTTTCTTCCACTCACAATAGGCCTGATGTTCATGGCATAGCAGACTTACAAACGGCATCCCTCATCTCTTTGCCTTGCAGGAGTGCTTCTGGACTCAGAAAGGTGAGTCATGCAGAAAATCGCCATTGGAAATTTTGAACCCAGTACGTAATCTGCAGACCATGCAAAGGGGCATTCTGAAAGGAGCTTGTCTAAAGCATTTTTCACGGGTTCCAAACATGGCCAAGTCTCTGGATATGCTTGTTTATAAGTTGTGGAGGCATTGGAGATGATTGAAATAGATTACACATGGACATGGAATTTTTTTATTGTCAATGCTTATGATTTAATTATCTCAAATGCCTCCGCTTGCTCAAATACATCTACCTTTAAGCGTTCCTATCACCCACTTGCTCTAACAAAATGAATTTAAACTGTTCCTGCCATCCCCTTGCTCAAAAGTAACAATTTCCATCCACATGCCCCCCTGCTCAAGCAAAGTATCCAAGAAATTGAGCCTTGCATGTGCCCCCTGAACAGCAGGTCTGCCAAACACCCATCTTGGTTCCCGGAGGGACTCTTCTGCAACCTCTCAGGCTCACCAGAGTGTAATGTGATGGAAGTCCAAGAGCTTAACAACTTTACCCGTGTGCTTCTCCTAGCTTTAATTTGACACTGTGCAGGGTTAAAACCTCTGCTCTTGCTGACCAAACAAAGGGACCCCTTATGCCTGTGGGAAGGCTGGAAGCCAGCTGCTTCTGCTTGCACAAGAAAGCTTTACTGCTTTAAAAAGTCATCAACCATTTGCCCAACTTCCGAAAAAATCAAATACATCGTTGGCAGGGCATGTTGTGAGCAGTGAATGCAAAGCACCTGTTCTGGGGAAAACACTCATCATCATCTTAGATTTTGCCAATCAACAGAGCTGAAAGCAACCTGCTGGATTTGCATTGTGAGCGTTCAATGCTCAGCGTTGCATCAGGGAGGCAAAGCATACTATAGGTATTTGACGCCTAGGATTAGTTGCCGTCCTCCATTCTAGAGGTGACAAATGGTTGGCCGCACTTCTGGCTGTGGCAGTGATTCCGCAATGATGCTCATGGCATGGCACCATTTATTTGTTCTGGAAGGTGTCTCTTGCTTCATGTACTGTGATTGCCTCAATGCGCGCGCGGGCTTTGAGAGCTACCAGCGTCCTCCTCAACCTTGCTGGTTTTCACCCCCCTTTAAGCTTTTAGTCTCAATGCAAGCACCCAAACTCCTCAAATTGTAGCTGGAGAGCTGGTGAGTGCCTCCAATCTTCATACCAGAATCAATATTGAGCATGCCTGCCTAAACGAAAGTCAAATTGCCGACCCTAAACCTTTGGTTTCTGAGCCATGAGGTGATGTTTACCTATATCAACCTGCTGCTGCCCGCGCCTACCTCTGCTAGTGACTGCAGTGGCTGGGCGTGAATATGGCTGCAGTATCTGTTTGCAAATGAAAGTGCAATTTGGACTGATGACCGACCTTTGGCTGCAGTGTTTGTCCATATGCCTTTCCTGATCACTTAAGATAGCAAAATTCTGATGTTAATGTCACGCCCTTTCATTTGGTTCCTTCTAACCTCTTTTAAACCACAAGTATCCGACCTCCGCATGTAATTTCTTTAAACTCACTCAGATCTCCACGGATCACGAGCATCCTGGCGTCAGTATGTATTTCTCTTTTGTCTCTTTATCTGGCTTGACGCACTCTACTCTCTGCACAAGCGCCCAGGGAGGCTGCCCTCCCTCCCAACTGGCAGACAGTAGACACTGGTGACCATTCATGCAGTACGATGATTTTTATGCAGAAGTGTGTATGTGTGCATTGGAATGGAAACAACCTCGGATTTGTCAAGACAGCAGATGTCTCTTGAGCCTGTGTGTGGCAGCCAGGCATGGCTGCTGCACTTGCAAGTTTGGATAAGGGGCGTTAATGCACTGCAAAGACCCCTAAAAGGTTAAGGTGCATGCGGCAGATCAGTATGAGCGCAAGCAATAACTTGGCATGGCTGCTGGTGTTGAGCTCATTGGGATAATATTGGTATTGCATTGATGAACCTGGCATCTCGGCTGATGAGGTGCTGGTGATGAAACGGTTGGCATGATTCCTGGTATTGTGCGTATTGGGATTACGTTGAGATTGCATTGATGAACGTAGAGTACGGCATCCTGGCTGGTCAGCGGGGCGGTGGTGATGCAGCAACTTGGTATTACTACTGGCGTTGTGCACGGCTGCAGCAAGGTGACGGCTTCCGCACTGCCGGCATCCAGCGGCGCTGGCCCCTTGGGCATCTTTGACCCCTAAGTGCTGAGGATGAACAGCACCATTGGTCCTGCATGTGGTCGCAGGGAGGTAACAGCCTCTGCCTTCACAGCAAGCAAGCAGCGTTGGCCCCACATCTTTGGGTCCCTTAGTGCTGATGATGAGCTGCGCATTTCAGAGGGCATGCGGGCGGTGCGGCCGGTGCTGATCAAGGGTTACGAGAGCATGATCATGGTAGGTCAGCAAGCCATGAAACCAAGTGGATGGTGCATTCCGGAGGTCGGTGCTGCCCCAGGGTCACCAGAGCATGAGCAAGTCAGCAAGCGAGCTAACCAGATGACAGTGCATTGGGGAGGGCACCGGGTGTGTGGCCACTGCTGAATAAGTGCCATGGGAGCGCGGTCATGGGTGAGGGCCCTTAATGGCCCTCACCCATCAAGGGCCAGGAAGGGCCATGGGAGCAAGGCCATGAGTAAGGGCAAATAAGGCCCATGGAAGCAGGGTTGTTGGTAAGGGCCAATAATGGCCACTAGGGCAAAGGGAGCACGATCATGGGTGTAAGGGCCATTAAGGGCCATGGGAGCACAACCATTGGTGCTTAAGGGGCATGGGAGCGCGGTCATGGGTGAAACAGGCCATAGGTTGCAATGTCAGGCGTGCCTGTTGCAGAGTAACCTTGGTTGAGTGTGCTTTTAGAGGGATGTAGATAAGAAGGGATTGAGGAGGTGCGGGCGTGCTTGACGTAGAGTCATGGGTGAAACAGGTCAGTGTTTGCAATGTTAGGCGTGCCTGTTGCAGAGTAACCTTGGTTGAGTGTGCTTTTAGAGGGATGTAGATAAGAAGGGATTGAGGAGGTGCGGGCGTGCTTGACGTAGAGTCATGGGTAAAACAGGTCAGAGTTTGCAATGTTAGGCGTGCCTGTTGCAGAGTAACCTTGGTTGAGTGTGCTTTTAGAGGGATGTAGATAAGAAGGGATTGAGGAGGTGCAGGCGTGCTTGACGTAGAGTCATGGGTAGAACAGGTCAGAGTTTGCAATGTTAGGCGTGCTTGTTGCAGAGTAACCTTGGTTGAGTGTGCTTTTAGAGGGATGTGGATAAGAAGGGATTGAGGAGGTGCGGGCGTGCTTGACGTAGAATACTCCATGACAACAATGAATGGAGGTATGCACACATGGATGTAGATAAGAATGGTTTGAGGAGGTGCGAGCGTGCTTGACGTAGAGTACTCCGTAACAACAATGAATGGATGTATGCACACATGGATGTAGATAAGAATGGATCGAGGAGGTGCGGGCGTGCTTGACGTAGAATACTCCGTGACAGGTTACAGGTTACAGTCAACAGGACTCTGTACTCCGTGACAAGAATGAATGGATGTATGCACACATGGATGATACTACAGGCAAAAGGACTCCGTACTCCGTGACAAGAATGAATGGATGTATGCACACATGGATGCTACACAACTCAAAGCAATGAAATGTCACACACACACAAGGTCCCACAGCAGCCTATCAAACTACTTCCCATCCTTCCCTCTCTTTCTCATGCAAATGTGCATCAACTCATGCCACTCCCGCCCCTTGCATGCAGGCACGCATTCTGGCAGAGGATGGTCCTAAAGCTGTGGACAGCATCTTGGCAGACTGGTCAAAGTTGCAAGCAGGTGTGGACATTGGTTACAATTTTTAATAACAGCCTTACATTTATGTGAAAGATAACAAGCAGTGCGTTGACGAGTGCAAGCAGGAGAGAGCATCCAATGAACCAGTCGCAAGGAATTGACTTCATGGTGTGAATGGTCAGGCCTATTTGGTGGCAGAAATATTCTTATTGCGAATGGCAAGTGCCGAATGCACTGTCTATACAAAATGTGCAGGTGCCTCTGTACTTTTCAGAGGACAGCTGTTTGTGCTCCTTCGTTCTGCCATTTGGGCTTTTGGTGAACTTCGGGCACCTTGTGTAAAAAAGGGGACTGTGTTGCCAACCATGTGGGCTCAAATGCAACATACCTCTGAAGAGCACCCAACAATTATCAATGTGCTTCGAAAAAACTGTTTGGGGTCTTGCAGAAGCGCTTGGAATGTATAGAAAGCAAACAACGGAAAGAGGAGCTTCTTGCATTCTCCCTTGCACATTCAGTCCGAGTACTTTTGATGCTCCGTATGGATGTCCATATCATTCATGGCTGCAGCACACAAGTGTCTTGCTGAGGAGGTTGCCCTTTCAATGAATTTGCTCAACATATGACATAATGTTTTCTGTTCAACCAAATGTATTTTATTTCTTACCTTATTTGCTTGCGGTGAGCCTTGACAAGCAATACTTGTCACTCCTATTGCTTGCATATAAAGAGTTATTTAACTCTTTTGCTGTTGATGCGCAAGTGTATTATAAGTGCAACACACACACTTCTATTGATTGCTCATCAGATAAAATATTCACTCACTTTTGCTGCTTGCTCAGAGCGCCTTGCGCAATGGAATGAGAAAGCAGAGGACTTGACATCACAGTATGAAAGCCTGCGGTAAGCAAATTTAGGGACACATGGGCGACAAGATCTGCATAAAAATGATACACGAGTGGTGTGTGAGTGATATCACATGATGAAGACTTTCGGCGAGTCTTGGCTTGCGGAGACAGAGAAAGCACAGAGAACAGAGAAGGCCAGGGCTCGAAAGTTGTGTGTGTGATCTTGTGATCTCTGCTCAACAAAAGAGCCTTTTCAGGAGCTTAGCCGGCCACTGTGTCTACTAGGTATCAAAAAGCTCAGTCGATGCCCTTCTTCCTGGTTTGAATAGAATAATTGCACAAAGCAGCTTCAGAGTTTTGGCATGGTCGTACACAACTGCGTCTTTACGGCTAGGTGTTCTTAAGCTGAATGCTTTTTCAAAATCACGCGCAGGAATGAGGAGATGAAGAAACCAGAATGGCAGGCGCTACAGCAGCCTTACATGGGTGTGAAAGATGCTTTAGGCAGCTGCCCCTACCCTTACTATATTGCAACCAGCAAAGGTGCGGATATCAGTTGGGGCAAAGCTAGTTTGTGTTCAGCAAATTGCGTCAAACAACCCATTTTAGCAAAGCATGCACAGCAAGGGATGGCTGCCCAGACTGGTGCAATTGTCCCTGTTACTGAACTTCACTTTCAAGTTCCACTTCATTCCAGTCCCTGGCACAAGGATTTGCAGAAAGTTATGGATTTAGGACATGGAGCCTCTTTACTTGATGACATGGCATGAATATGACAAGCACTTGGCTGTGCATGTCTGTTTGAATAAGGATTTCCCTCTCTGCAGGAATCATGAGGCACTAAAAGCATTCATCACTCAGTGCGCCTGGGGCAATGCAGAAGCTGTTAGCAAGTCAAATCTGCAATTAGTTCCAAAGTCCCTCGGGCCAACCCGCACATTCAGCTGGACGCCTCAGGGCTTCCAGAACCTTCAAAAATGCTCTGCACTGCATCTTGGCCTCATCATAACTTCCTCACAAGAAAGAAACATCACGTAGGCCGAGAAAACTCTCCCTTCACCAATTAGGGATGAAAGGAGATGCATTGCCTCAAAAGAGCCGTGAGTCCTCTCCACCACAAAGCTGATGAACGAGCATTGATGGCATTGCACTGATGAACGAGCATCGATGGCATTGCACTGCCTTCCAACATTTGCAGCTGCGCATCGAGTGAGCCCCCTGATGGCAGCCTATTTTGGAGTGGACATTCCCCCTGACAGCCCTCGTATGTTTGCAAGCCTTTTGCCCCCCGATGAAGCCAAGGCGAATGCTCTGGAGTAAGTTTTGGGGCACTCTGTGTATGAAAAAAGAAAGGTAGTTGCAAGTCCGCAAGCCTTCTGCCCCTTGATGAAGCCAAGGCGGATGCCCTGGAGTAAGTTTTTGGGCACACTGCACAAAAAAAGGGGGAATTTCTATTAAATTAAGTGAAATGAAAAACTATGTAGTCAGTGGAAAATTCACACATCAATTAAGGAAAGTAGGCGAGTGAGCCTTCGCATGGAGTTCCACGCTTGAGCCTAGAATCATAAAAACTTTCGAGTCCCCCTTGAAAGATCCTTGCCTGACAGTGCTGATAAAGATAAATAGGGAGGGAAGAGATAAGTGTAGCTGTCCTGCCTCAGATGTCTTGCAGCAATTGATCATGACAACTAATTCATACCAAAGCCAAGAGTTTTAATTTATATGCTGCAACTTTTTTTTACTGCAACCTTATTCAGGAATTGATGCATGAATGCTGAAAGCAGAATATGGGGGGATCATAGCAGGGGCCATAGTTTTATGCTAGCTTTGATTCATGCAAGCAGGGAATGAGGCCAGCACATAATCTGGTGGTTTTTGTGTGTATCGTTGCGAGCAATTCTCCAAGAAGCCATCTTTAAGATGAGTTGCATGCCTGCAGCTTCCTACATTGACGCGCAAGCCCTGCCTTGCTACTTTTTTGGCAAGCCAGCAAGCCTTTTTTTTGCAAGCCAACAGCTTCCTACCCTGATGCAAAGGCCCTGCCTTGCTTCAACTTTTTGCAAGCCGGCACGCCATTTTTGCAAGCCAACAGCTTCCTGCCCTCCCTGAAAGGCCCTGCCCTGCTTCCATTTTTGCTGGACAGCAAGCCTATTTTTGCAAGCCAGCAAGCCATTTTCTGCAAGCCAACAGCTTCCTACCCTCACGCAAAGGCCCTGCCCTGCTTCCATTTTTGCTGTACAGCTTGCCATCTTTTACAGGCCAGCAGCTTCCTGCACTTGGACCCTACCCTGCTTCTATTTCCTGCAAGACAGCAAGCCATTTTTTGCAAGCCAACAGCTTCCTCGCTTCTATTCTTGCTTTCAAGGCATTAGTAACTGACCCTTAATCGAAGGTCCTGCCCTGCTTCTTTTTTTTGTGTCTGAGCTGACTGATGAGCAGATACAGTGCGACCAAATCCTTGATCACTGGTTGCATCTTGCAGGCAAATATCTCAGCGGCCTTTAATTAAGGAATCCGGGGCGACCGTCCACTTCATAGATGACCGGCTGGAAACGCTAAAAAACGCAGCAGCAAGGCCATCCTTGTCAAATATTAAGCTGTACTTGGTGAGCAATGTTCTGTACACAAGACGAAGCTGCTTGGCAAGACGACCCTCCTTCAAAATAGGAAACATCTGGCTAGACATGTGAAAATTAATTGCCCAATGAGCCAGATCTGGGGGCTCCTTTTTAATGTGTCACGATTCATGGTTCCAGATTGTCTTGGGGAAGCATTGAAAGATCCTCTTTGCGTGTTTTACAGTAGTTTTGTTCAAATGGCTTTGGTCATGTTGGTGTTGTACACAATCATGCATCACAAATGTTGTTGTACACAATCACGCATCATAGATGCCGTTGTACACAATCATGCATCACAAATGCCGTTGTACAAAATCATGCATCACAAATGCTGTTGTACACAATCATGCATCACAAATGCCTGTTGTACACAATCATGTATCACAAATGCCGTTGTACACAATCATGCATCACAAATGCCGTTGTACACAATCATGCATCACAAATGCCGTTGTACACAATCATGCATCATAAATGCCATTGTACACAATCATGCATCACAAATGCCGTTGTACACAATCATGCATCACAAATGCCGTTGTACACAATCATGCATCACAAATGCTGTTGAACACAATCATGCATCACAAATGCCGTTGTACACAATCATGCATCACAAATGCCGTTGTACACAATCATGCATCAGAAATGCCATTGTACACAATCATGCATCACAAATGCCGTTGTACACAATCATGCATCACAAATGCCGTTGTACAAAATCATGCATCACAAATGCTGTTGTACACAATCATGCATCACAAATGCCTGTTGTACACAATCATGTATCACAAATGCCGTTGTACACAATCATGCATCACAAATGCCGTTGTACACAATCATGCATCACAAATGCCGTTGTACACAATCATGCATCATAAATGCCATTGTACACAATCATGCATCACAAATGCCGTTGTACACAATCATGCATCACAAATGCCGTTGTACACAATCATGCATCACAAATGCTGTTGAACACAATCATGCATCACAAATGCCGTTGTACACAATCATGCATCACAAATGCCGTTGTACACAATCATGCATCAGAAATGCCATTGTACACAATCATGCATCACAAATGCCGTTGTACACAATCATGCATCACAAATGCTTGTTGTACACAATCATGCATCACAAATGCTGTTGTACACAATCATGCATCACAAATTCTGTTGTACACAATCATGCATCACAAATGCCGTTGTACACAATCATGCATCACAAATGCTTGTTGTACACAATCATGCATCACAAATGCCGTTGTACACAATCATGCATCACAAATGCCATTGTACACAATCATGCATCACAAATGCCGTTGTACACAATCATGCATCATAAATGCCGTTGTCGTCTTATCAGTCAGACATGCTTGTGCCTGAAGATAACTCCACAAAATACTTCTGGACAAATTATGCCTGACCTGGTGGTCTAATAGCACCAAGTGCTCCTCCCTATTTTGGAAGACGGGTTGTGCCAGTACCTGCTGGGATGTCCAGGTCTGCCATTATACATGCCTGTGCTGGTCATGTCGGTAGATGTACTTAGGCCGTTCAGGTTACAGGAAAAAAGAAGGCCTCCAGTCAAAACGGTTGACTGCTAGCCTGCTCATAAAAAAGCTTAGGCCGTTCATCCAAGGTGCTCCAAACACTGTGATCCAAAACTTTGAGCACCATGATGTCCAACAGCATGACATGATGGTCCCAGGCAAAGAGGTGGAGCCCAAATTGATCTAAGGCTACTCTAGCATGTGATATGTCCTGCTTGTTAGCATGACAGTGTGTGATAGGCCCTGGCTACGTTAGCCTTACACTTAAGTCAGCTGCATGGAGCAAATGTGTGCACCGCTGAGTCTATACCACCAACTGACGTGTCCAGGTGTGTTAATGTCTTTTGGTGATTGCAGGCTAACTGGGGCTACAACACCAAGTCTGAAAGGGAAGAAGCTGCCAATATGAAGAACGTTCGTGTCATAGGTATGTGCTACGAGCAGCAAGTGTTAAATTATGTAGCTACACGCCCTGTATGATTTTGCAGTGCTGTTGCAGTGGGAACATAGAACAGGGAATTTTGCGTGCACTTTCGTGTGCTTTCATGCACAACGGAGGGGAGAGAGTGTAGTTGCTGTGGTGCCGTGGATGATGCTTTGGAGCTTGGTCAAACCCTTGCTTGAGCCAACCAGTGACCCTCGAGTAAATCTGTGGAATGACCTTCATTGCCGTCATCCTTAGCTCCAGGGAACTGCTGGCAGGCTTGTCATTCTTACCAAAATTCGTTGGCAGAGCTCTCCCATTCTTCCAGGCAGCTACTCCAATCTGGCACAATTTCTCGGGAGTTTTTTTTGCCAAGAGCCAATTTTTAGAGGCAGAGGTATTGTGGGCAAGCCACAGTGGCCATAGGTAAAAATTTGCGTGAATTTTTAGACCATGGGGCTTGCCTCCTGAGGCTATGGCTTTCAGGCTCAGCCTCTGCCCAATGGCTGTGCCAGGTATTGGAAAAGAAAAGGTCTACGCCCTTGAGCGTGCATTAAGGGAAGAACCCGTCAGGGAACTCACCAACCACCCGGATTCCTCCAAGTTTCTTCTCCAGGTATTGGAATTGGATAATTCATTAGACACTATTTTGTGCTGGAATTCCAAAGTTGTGCTTTTCGCGGCTTAAAATTTCGGTGAAATGCGCATTGCTAGGGTATGATGCACATGGCCTTCCTGAGCAGAAAACGATTCTGCATGCAGGAGAGAAGGTGAGGCAGCATGTGTCCCTGATAGATGAATGACTTTGTGCCACATATATCACAAAATCTTTCAGTTTGAGCAATACAGAGCTGCTCCAGGGGACCCTAGCTTATTCATTCAAGGGCCTCTTTCCCAAAAAACTGTTGGTGCCTGCCTGGCCTCTCTTTAACCAAAACCTTGATGCAAGCCTGAGCTTTGCACACAGAGTTGTGAAAACCTGTATGCAATCCTGAGCTTTGCTTACAGCGTCACAAAACTGCATGGGCCGGTGTGTGCGCTCAGGTACTAAACAGGGGACAACATGGTGGTAAACAGAAAGTGTCCAGCCAACCCCATCTTGTCCAATTTTTTCTATTAGGCAAAAAGTTACTCTTAGTCGCTACTACACCATGGTAAGAGAAATGGAGTCTGTTGGTCTGGCTGGGTCAGGGTGAGTGAGAACCTCTTGGGGGGATAGATGGACCTCTGGGCCATGGCCTTCGCTTTCATCCAGGGAGCACTTCCTGGGAGCTTCCTATGCATCTTGAAAAGAAAAGTTACGTAGGCAGTGAAAGCTCCCCACATCATAAAGGGAAAGGAGCCACATTGCTACTAAGACCTCTATATGACTTTTCAACACGAGGTTCAGACTGAGGAGCAGAGGTTGGAATACAGTTGAAGACAGTTGAATGTGCAGAACAAGGCTATGAATAAAACCTGCCGTCAAAATTCAAAAATGTGCACACCTCCTACCAAACTGTGTTCTGGCAGATTATGCCCCGACTGGTGCCAAGGTGTAAAGAAGTGCTGATGGAAGAAACTTTCCAATGCACTTCTTTTTGTGTTGGCACCAGGTTCAGGCGCAAATTTGCATCGAGTTCAAAGCTGCATACAGAAACTGGACCCTCTGGGGCTGGAAGGCCCTCTAGCTAATGCCAATCGTCACCCCATTGCATGCAGCAAGACAAGAAGCGCCAAAACTAAGGTTTTGCTTTTGTTTTGCACTATAGCTCAGTCAACGGAGTCCTCAAGGCCTGCATTGACTTAGTGCTGGGCTTTTTGCTTGGGGTTTGTCTTGCAAAACATGTTTAGCCTGCTTATCTGATTTGGTGACCGAAATGCCAGTGACCTGTGCTCTGCTTGCAGGGTTGCCTCAGTTCAGCGAGCTCCTACGCTTTGGCCTGGTCATGAATGTGGATGATGGGTGTGAGCCAACAGAGGAGGAGAAGGGGTATGGGAACCCTAGCCGAGTGTCTGATGAGGAGTAGACAGGGGTTTGCAGTCATGAAGTCATGTGTTTTGACTGATAGCTTCTCCTGTACACTCCTGTAAGCAGTTTACCTGTCATTTGTCATAATTAAAGAAGCCACCATGATGGTGGCTATGAACCTATTAACTCTGAACCTCCTTACCTTGATATGTATATCTGTAATGTCTGCCAACGAACGTACCACTGGAAATGCATGAAATAACTTGGTTGCTATACTGATGGGCAAAGACAAGAGATAGATGCAGCTGACACATGGGCTTGTCCCGCCTGCGCAGGCCTTAACAATGCGCAGAGAATTGACAGAATTTCAATCTAGAGAAGAGCTCACGGAGGTCACTTGGATGCCCTCCTGGGAGCCTGAGGAAACTAAAGAGACCTGGCCTAGATTCCAACAGTGTTTGCTTGAATTTGAAGCCAGATAGAGCAAACCTGACCTTTCCGACGCACAGCAGACTCTGCCCTTTCTAACCTTGAGAGACAAGGTTCAACCAAAAGTTTTAAAAAGCCCGATGCTATTAACACCTGGCAGCAGAAACTTTACACAGAACTATGCAATAAAATTACCTTTGACATCCAGAAAATCATAGACATCCAGCAGAAACTTTACACAGAACTATGCAATAAATTTACCTTTGACATCCAGAAAAGCATAGACATCACGTGCAAGGAGATGTTTTGAAGAAGATTTCAAACCTTGCCCGGGCCTCTCAAGATCACATCTTTTTCTACAAGGTCAAGTCTCATGCTGGAATAGCTGGGAATGAATGTGCAGATCAGGTTGCTAAATACCAGGCCTCCCTCAAAGATGGCAACCTAACTGATACTGGTCTCCCTAGCGCTGGCCCAGGAGGAAAACCCTTCCACAATACAATCTGGCTGGCTCGGGAAGAGACAGATCCTAGGCCTCCTCAATCCCACCCTTCTTCTCCTCGTCTGAGCTACCTCCCAGACCTTAAAAATGCTTTAAAATCCCATATGCATGCTAAACACAAGCTGGGCTATGCTGACAGGAAGATAGGCTACTTTACTTACTACCAGAGCTTGCTACCTCACGTAAGCAAGAAAATTAGCAATGCCTTTTAAAACATGCCCGGCCTCTCAACTCGAATGAAACGCACTGTCTTCCAATACCGCACAGGCACCCTCTACAATCAGAAACATGCGGTCCGATATAAAAGATCCACTAGCCTGACATGCCCCCTACCTGATTGCCATCACATGGATAGTGCTCTCCACATCCTATCTGACTGCCAATGTCCTGTCATGCGTAACATGGTAACTGAGCGTCACAATATTGCTTGCAGGATGATTTTGAAACTGGTCAGTGAAGGCTCATATGGGGCCAATCTTGTGCAGTTGGATGCGGGCAACACAAGCCGCTTAGCCCAGCACGACCTGCAAGTCCCTGAGCAAGTCTCTAATCGTGCTGTACCTTCCAACCTCTTCAAACCCACGGTTTCTATTCAAACCAGACGCAACTCCAGCCGCCCTGATGCAATCGTGGTCACTCCTCACCCAACTAACCCAAACAGACCACCCACTCCACCCTCAAACCGGGTACTGCGCAGTATGGGGAGTACCACAACTCCAGCCCGTCATATTCACTTGATAGAAATCAAATACTGTGAAGATACGAGGCCTGGTGCCCAGCTAGAAGCCTCACAGCAACAACACAGTGAATTGTGCAAACAGCTCCAAGGTGCAGAGATTACTATCTACCCAATCCTCCTGGGTGTGGGTGGGACTATCTACACCGCTCGTACCCATGATCAATTTTAAAAATTAGGGATTAACTCACAGAGATCTGAAACTCCATACCCATTCTGTACAATTTGCGCACAAACTTACCTCTACCAGACGTGCCACTGAAAATAAAAACACTCATCATAACACTGGTGCCCTGGAGCAGCGTGCTGCCAGAAACCCACCTGATCCACATTAACTCCCCTCTCCCCCTATGCAACTCATTGTTTTCTGGAATCGTAATGTTAGAGAAGCACTTGACAGCGCAAACAAAGACTGGTTTCACCGCAGGGGCTCCTTGCTCGCAAGACTATGCTAGAAAACAAGTACACTAGCACAAAGATTAAAGACTCCTTCTCGCGGGCCCTGCCAATTCACATCCATACTGCCCTCCAGCATTGGGCCCTGGTAACTCAAGAAAAAATGGCCTCCCCGCTGGACCATAACCCTCAATACCAGCACTACTGGAGCGCTGACCCCCGAGACATTATTTTTGGTGCCTACCATAACTCCTTCTCATCTAGGTTCTCAGGTTTTTCTGTCTGCCATCCCGTTTATGAAGAGGGTGCCATGACCCAGTCCCTGCGTCATGCTATCTACTCAGCCATTCTCAACACAGAGGCCACTGCTACTTTTATGTTCCTCCCTGTCTAGGGAAAACAAATGATAACCAACCCCTACTCCAAACTCATCACTGCTTATCCACATCTCTGCTGTGAACTTGGTACCATCCCGCGTACTAACCTTACTTATGACGCCCCCCAATCATGCCCCAACCAAGAAATACCTCTTCCTCAGCACACCTGGGACATACAAATTATTGCGGTTTGGAACACTGCTGCAAGGGTCCATCTAAACAACCATAACTCAGCTTGGCTACGGAGCTTGGCTAGTGATATAGATAGACATACAAAGGTCTGGTGGAAACTGCGCAGTGTCAGCAGCCATGCCACTCTCAATTCCATGCATGCTGTCATGCCTGGATTCGAGAAATGTAAACGCCTCCGTTCTGACAAGCAGCAAGTTACCAAAAATACAAGCAGCCCACTCATAAACAATTATGGGGTAGTCTCTGTGCCTAGCCAATCCAATCCCACCCTTGCTCTAAAAGTCCCAGACTGGAGGACATGGGCGTACACTGATGGCAGCTGTCATACCAAAAATGGCAAACAAGAAACTGGAGCAGGTGTTTACTGCCCTCTCACAAATAACATAAATTTTGTTGAGCCTCACGGTGCTGGAATTACCAACACCATTTGCCGAGCTGAACTGGCAGCGATTGCTGCTGCCATCACACACTCTTACTCACACATTGCTTCAGACAGTCTCACCTCGCTTCATCAAATACGTAAGCAAATTATTTATCCTGAGAAACACAAACAGCACATTCAAGGGGATGTACTAAAAAACATATCTACCCTCATTAGCAACTCACAGACCAATATTTGTGTATACAAAGTAAAATCACATGCTGGTATTGCCGGTAATGAATGTGCAGATGCTATTGCAAATTATCAGACAAAACAAACCAATAATAGCATGGCTGGTACTGGGATTCCCAGCGCAGGTCCCAGCGGGAACCCGTTTTCTCATTTATTTTGGTTAGCCAAGGAGGAAAAAAGAGAACATGCTACGGGCACATCTACAGACCCCCCACCTGCTCCCAAGCTCACCTACCTCCCCAATCTTCAAAATGCTCTCAAGTTTCACATGCACACAAAACACAGGCTTGGGTACGCCAACTCCAAAACAGGTTACTACTCCTACTACCAGAGCCTATTACCTCACGTTGACAAGAATATCAGCAATGCCTTCAAGAACATGTCTAGTATTTCCTTTCCTGTGAAGCGCACCATCTTTCAATATCGCACAGGCACCCTCTATAACCAAAAACATGCAGTACTCTTCAAGAGGTCCACTGATCCTTCATGCCCCCTCCCTGGCTGTCACCAATTAGACAGCGCTCTCCACATGCTCTCAGGCTGCCAGAATCAAATTATTGCCAGCATGAAAACTGAACGCCACAATATTGCAGGAAGGATGATAACCAAAGCTCTTAGCAAAAGCCCTTGGGGAGCAGGTTTAGTTAACACGGACATAGGAAATGATGATAGGTTGGCGCAGCACAACCTCCAAATTCCTGCACATGCATCTAATAGAATTATCCCCCCTTACCTCTTTCCACGTAATTTTCCCAAGAGATCTAGACTCAAATCTAGCCGTCCAGATGCTATACTGATTACTCCTTACCAAGCCAAACCCACTTCTTCTTCTCCTTCCTCCTCCAATTCACACTATGCGTTACGCAGCAGGCACCCAACACAGAGGATCAGTAGCTCTAACCGCGTGCGACAACCCCATCAATTAAATGTCAATCAGCGCCATGTACACTTGATTGAAATCAAGTACTGTGAAGATACAAGGCCTGGACAACAGTTGGAGGCGGCACAGCGGCAGCACGCAGACCTCTGCAGACTTATCCCTGCTAAAGCTGTTACTCTGCATACCATCCTTCTGGGTGTTGGTGGGACCTGCTATAGAGAGCATACCTTGAACCAGCTTAAACAACTGGGACTTGACCAACAACGTGCCTTGAAACTTGCTCGCAGCCTGCATGCCCATTCTGTTAAGTATGCTCATAAACTTGTTACCACTAGGCGTGCAATGGAGAACAAAAACAATTCTCACAGCCAGGTTCTGGAGCCAAGTGCTTCCAGTAACCCTCCTGACCCCCATTAACTCTTTTTGTTTCAAAACTTTGTGGTGGAGGGGACTCACAGCTCTCTGGAGCCAATGTGTCTCCTTTTCCTTAATTGATGTAGGGAGAGTCTTCTCTGCCTACGTAGTTTTTCTTTTCTTTTTCTTTTCACCTCCTCAATCAAGATGTACCAGAAGGTCACTGGCTACCCCTTGATCGTCCTTATCCTGCCACGCCACTGCTTACCCACCAACACCTAGCATCAAACACCAGGAAAAAGAAATTCCAATCAATTCCCCCTGACACACATAGCTGTTCACGTAACTGCCCTCAGGCTAGGGCAGTCTTTATCCCTGCGACTTACAAAAAGATGTTCACACCTAAAATCAAGGACTGGAGAGAAATCACCTACACTGATGGCAGTGTAATTAAACACACAGTGACTCCCCACCGCTTTCTGGTTCAGATGCTTACAAACCGGGAAGGGACACTAGTCCAACAAGCAGGTATTCTTGCGGCACTCCAAAAAGGACTAACTGACATTGCCTCCGATAGTGCATCCTGCCTCTCCCAAATTTCTAAACAAACCCTTAATCCTATGCGGATGAGGAGTCACCTCCATGCAGAGCTCATCCAGGCTATATCAAATTTGTTAGAACACTCCCCTTATCCTATTCATTTCTATGAAGTCCAAGCCCACTCTGGCATCATTGGCAATGAGGGGGCTGACGCCTGCGCACGCACCGCAGCCCTCTCAAATACCATAGACATTGCACTTCCAGATGCTAGGGACCCCTTCCACAATTTTTATTGGCTCTCTTTGAAGACCTCTCGCTCATAGTATGATGGTGTGCACCGCTCCCACACTTTCTCAATCCACGACCTGACCAACCTGAACGGCAAACTTAAAGCACATATGCACAAGAAACACAAGCTTAACTCTGCTGGCATCTCTGGCTACCACTACCAGAGATGGCAGAAACTTAACGATACCATACCACCCACCACCGCTGCAAACACTGAAGCACACAACCCAATCTCTCGACTTGCTAACAAGGAGATCAGCAACTCCTTCTGGCAAAATCCAAAGATTACTTTAAAACAGCAAATGAATATAATGAAGTACCAAACAGATACACTGTATACACAGACATGCCTTCACTTTCAACTTTTCTTCCAGTTCTGGAAGATGCCCTCTTTGCGATGATATGGACCACATTGACCACGTACTCCTCAGGTGTACAAACTCAACAATGAGCGGGATGCACACCAACGGACACCATGAAGCCCTTAGTCTATGTGTGAAAGCCCTTAGTAGAGGCAGGTTTGGCTCATCCCTTATTGGTATGGATGCCTGCCGTAAAGAGAGACTCCTGGACCAGGGCATACAAGTCCCTGAAATTATCTCACGAGCTATTCCAGACTGTTTTTCCCTAATGATACTGGCGAGCAACCCTCCAGATCCCCATTAGATCTGTTTCTGGCTCTCTCCTAGGCTGGCTGTGCCTAGTGTAGGTTTAGAGGGCCTTCTGGTGAGGCCTCTAGCTCTCCAGTTAGGGGACCTTCCCTTAATGCACGCGGCCTTTGGCCTGCGTAGACCTTTCTTTTCTTTTCTTTTGCAAATCCCGATGTTGGCATACTGCGAGTGTTTTACACGTGTGCCTCACATTAGTCAGAGCACACAAAAGATTCTAGATAATTGGACAGGGTGGATTTACAGCTGTGCTGGTTGGAGTAAGGTGCATGCACGTACGTGTGTGTATGTGTGCGTGTGTGTGTGTGTGTGTGTGTGTGTGTGTGTGTGTGTGTGTGTGTGTGTGTGTGTGTGTGTGTGTGTGTGTGTGTGTGCGTGTGTGTGTGTGTGTGTGTGTGTGTGTGTGTGTGTGCGTGCGTGTGAATGCGTGCGTGTGTGAATGCGTGCGTGTCTGCGTGTGTGTGAATGCGTGCGTTACGTGCGTGCGTGCGTGCGTGCGTGCGTGCCTGCGTGCGTGCGTGCGTGTGTGTGTGTGTGCGTGCGTGCGTGCGTGCGTGTGTGTGTGTGTGTGTGTGTGTGTGTGTGTGTGTGTGTGTGTGTGTGTGTGTGTGTGTGTGTGTGTGTGTAAATACAGGACTGGTGTGGAGTTGCAGGTCAGCGAGGTCAGCGAGGTTCTCAGTCAAGCTTTATAAATTTTATCAAAGTTTCCCCTTTCGTAAGTTTGCTGTGTTGCTGTGGAGCTCAATTTCCCTGATGCTGATGAACCCTAGACAGATTCCTGCACAGCACAAGTTGAAAAAAAGTCGACCGGGGGGCCTTTGTTTCTCGACCATTCCTTCAAGTCTGCACAGGTGTCCCAGAACGGGGGGTCTTCCTGAAAGGTGACCTCCAGCAATTTTGCGTAGGCTCTGTCGCACAACTGCACGCGACTGCTCCGAGAGTAAATGCATTTGGATGGTTCTGCCAAGCATCCTCATTCGTCATGGAGGGAAGGGCCGAATTCGAATTATCAAGCAGGCATTGTTTTGGTTCCTCCCTCTGCTTGCAAGTGCAAGCACGAAATCGCGCCACGAGCAAGCTTCTCAAGTCGTTCCTGACAGCAGCATTTGTTTTAAACAATTGACATGCATCCCTCGCACAGGTCGCAGGAGTCCCCTTGAGCACACCCAAAACCTCTGTCAAGATGGCCAGCCTCATCAGCGTTGCGTCCAGCCTGCGGGACTCCAGTGCGGTGAGTGCCTAAGGCTGCACTCGGCTAGGCCACAGTGCGTAAGTCCTGATTGCTGCAAGCTTGCACGAGATATCTTGAAATTTGGCTGCCGAGCTAGCGCCAGGCACCCTGCCCCAGCCCATTTGGAACATTGACACAATAAAGCTGTAGAAGGAAGGCTGCACCCACTGGACAGGGTAAATCAGCAATTCCAGGTCACTAGACAGGTTTCTCTCCCCCCTCCCAATCCACGACCACTCCTTGTTTCAATCCACGCAGCTGAGGGCAGCCACCTTGTCATTTTCTCTGTTGAGGATTGTGATGCAGATTGGGCTCCCTAAGCAGGTATGTGAACAAGCGTGTCCTTGTGGAGAATGCAGGAGAGCATCTGTTGTAGCAACAATCTAGTATACTGATATACTGATCATATGATGGCACACTACAAGCCCATCCAAAACCTGTGTTTGTTGAAGCCTCAAAGGTTGAAGCATCTGTGCAACTGGCAGGAAACACGACATAGTAGAGCTCTTGCACACATGGCCAAGCTGGTGTACGCTACTCCCCCCTTGCCTTTTGCGCAAACGCTCGCGCGCGCGCACACACACACACACACACACACACACATACACACACGCACACACACACACGTGCGCTCACTGATCCTTGATGGCTTGTATAGGCTAGTCTTGAGGCTGCATAAATTGTCAAAGATGAAAGAAGAGGAAGAACCATCCATGTTAACATGGTCAAAAAGACAGATTGACAGTTTCATTGTCTATGTTCTATGGCGACAGGGCGTGCTTGCCCTATGACTCTTTTGCAAAACAAGCCCCCGAGTTTTTGTTTTGTCCGTCAATGACTGGGATGCTACATTGCCACTACTGCAGGCTTCCAAGCTTTTCCTCAATGCAGCCCTGCCAGCACAATTGATGACAACCCTGCCTGAATTGGTGAGGTCTCTGTGCATGCTCTGCTGTGCTGATGTTGGTACATGTACTGAGTGAGTGGTGTCTAGCTGAGTTGATTTTTTGTGTGCAATGCTTGGCTGTGCTAACGTTGGTCCATGTTGTGAGTGAGGGTTATCTGGCTGTGCTGATATGAAGTGTGCGGTGTCTGGCTGTGCTGATGTCGGTGCATGTCACGAGTGAGTGATGTCTGGCTGTGCTGATGTTGGTGCATGTCACGAGTGAGTGATGTCTGGCTGTGCTGATGTTGGTGCATGTCACGAGTGAGTGATGTATGCCTGTGCTGATGTTGGCGCATGTCACGAGTGATGTATGCCTGTGCTGATGTTGGTGCATGTCATGAGTGCGTGATGTATGCCTGTGCTGATGTTGGTGCATGTCATGAGTGAGTGATGTCTGCATGTGCTGATACTATTGCTCTTGATGTGAGGCTTTCCTGATGTCAGTGCATGAAATCAGTGTATTCTGTGGGGCTAAGCTGCTTAAGTAATGGTGAAAACAATTTTCCCTGCATGCACACAGCCTTCTGGCTTGCACAGTCTTTTACTCTCTTCTCAAACTCAGGAATTACGACCAGTCAGGTCACAAGCGTTTCCTTGTGGTACAAGCGTTTCCTTGCCCTGCACTTAAAGTTTCCCTTGTGCATTCGCAGCTCATCCTGGACCCACAGTGGGGTGCACCACTTCTGGGTTACTTTCTATGTCATGCTGGGACGAGCGCGTCCTTCTACTACACAATGGAAGTCCACTGCTTTCTTGCTTCCATCTGTCGGGTAAGCAGCCTGGAGGTGGCCTGCTGGATGAAGTGGGCGACATAGCTTTGATTGGTGCAACGATTGTTTGACAGACCTAGTACTTTCTGCATCCGATGATGGAAGTGGTGGTACAGCAAAGTCACTTTTTGTGCTTTCTCTGGTTAAATGAATTCAATCATGATACTCATACCTCATGGCATGACCAAGGTCAGGGGGCTGAGACTTGCAGTAATATGTTTGTACCAGAGAATGTTGTTACCCGTGGAACATACCCTGTGTGTGAATGAAAAATGTATGCCTAACAAAATTGACTCTTAATGAAATGCACATTGAAGGCAAGGGTCAATAGCGGCGACAGCAGCCAGAAAGGTGCAGAGAGGCAGCTGCAGCCAGAAAGATGCAAAGCTGCAGCAGCAGCCAGAAAGCAGCCAAAAAGATGCAAAGGGTCAAGTTTGTGAGGCCTTGTGAACATTGAGATTGCTCTCACGATCGTCCCCAGGTTCATGGATTCATGGCACGAAGTGCTCACCACATAAAATGCAGAGTGGCCTCCCTTCTGAGTTCGAAGTACAGCCAACCTCAAGCTTTGCTTGCTGCTCTCTGCTTCCTCCGCTTGCAGGGATTTGGCACGCATGCCTTGTGTCTGTGTGCATTCCTGGCTTTCCACCAGAGCTGGAAGCTCCTGCGTTCACTGGGAGGGTTGCACATTGACGACCTGCCCAAGGCAGCAGAGCAGCTGGAGCAATTGGATGCACAGCAGGAGCAGCTGGCTGGACAACGAGCAGAATCTCAGCAGCAGGAGCAGAAACAGGAGCATAAGCAGGTTGAACCAGCCCAAGAGCTGCAGCAGATTCAACAAGCCCAGAAGCAGCAGCGTTCACAGCCGCAAGAGGTAAAGGAGAGGAAGCATATGGGCGAGCAGCTGTGTGATGGCTCGGCAAGTTTTGCTCCCCAGCACCAGATGAGCAAGTCACCAGGACCTAAGATTGCACCTCTGAGCTCAGCCAATCTTGCTGCTGCTGCTGCTGCTGCTGCTGCTAAAGTTGAGTGCAAAGATGACACCAGCTGCAAGCCGCATTGCCCCGGAGGGGAGCTGCAGGAGTTCACGACAGGCCCCCACAAGGTGGCAGTAGACAAGCAGCGGGTACCGGAGCAGCAGTGGGAGTGCACATCACTTTCCAGGAGCGACACCGTTGCAAGCAGCGTGACCCTTGACAGCGTCAGCAGCAACAGCAGCAGCCGCAGCAGCATCAGCAGCCAGGGCAGCATCCATTCAAACGGCTCAAGCCTCAAAGCCTTGAGTGCGACGGGTCTGGCCAGCCCTAGTGCCAAAGCGGTGTTGGCGGATGCCCTGAGGGCGCGGATCGAGGGACGGCAGCATTACACATCCAAGCTGCACAAGCCGCATGGGTCAGGCGCAAACTCCACGATGCAGTACGTCCAGACTGCGTGCCGGGTACGTGCAGCTTTGCTTGCATGGATGATGACATGCAAGTGTGAAAAAACGAGCAGCGGCTTTGCATCTCGCTCGGGACGTGTAATGCTTCCAAGTGTGCCTCGTGCGTGTGCCCGGCTGTCAATGACAGCCTGCACGCATTGTCATGCCTCTGAATTGTAACGGTGGAGCCACTCCTTCGGTGCACACGTGCATGCATGCAACTGTCTGTAGTGCTTGAGTAGCAGGTATGCGCGCATGCAGGAAGAGTGGGGGCGACTACCCTGACATGTTGTTGCAGGCATCACAAACGCCTGGCAAAACACGCAAGAGCTTGTTGCATTACATCTCCTTCGTCATCACTTCCCAGGAAAGAGAGGTCTTGTGAGCTGTTACAGTGTAGGCCAGTCATTGACCTCCAGGTTGTATTAAACTAGCCATTATATATCCCTTTCTACTCTAGACAGTACCAGCAGTTATGCTGGCCGCAGGAATCATGGACATCACCCGATCAAAGGCTTAGGTCTTGGTTTATAAATTAAAAGCATTCATCCAAATAAATTGTCGAAGGCTGTTAGCTTTGGTGAGCTGGCCGCAGGAGTTATGAACATCAACTAATCAAATGGCATTGGTTCCACCTGATCCTACTTTCCTCACCTCAATAAAACGTTCATCTGATTGCCCCTCTTAACCCTCCCTTTTTGACGTGCTGCTCTTCTACGCAGTTTGCTGTGAAAGTGAATGGACCCAGCATGCCAGGGAGTGTACCAAAGGGCGCAGTTAATCAACTCCAGCAGAGGCTGAACAGGTCAGACAGTGTCGGTATGAGGTGTCGGAACGAGGTGTTGGTACAAACAAGGTTAGCAAGAAAGCAAGGCTTAAGCAATAGAGGAAGGTTGTGGAGGATACTGGACCTTTTTGATCCGGGACCGAGACCTGCTAGGAAGCACTGCCATGCAAAATGGGTGATGCGGACCTGTTGGGTCAAAGACGAAATCATCCTGCGGAGTTAGAAAAAAGGGCATTAACACCCTGGCCCATGCAAGGAAATGAATTCAATGGGCACCTAACCTACCCAAGCTATGCTCCTTACAACAGGAGCACCTCCTGTTCACGGGCAGTGTTAATGTGTAGTGCCAGGAAGGCTCCTTATCGATTGGTTCCAGGTTTGCAAAGAGAGAGTGTCCGCTACAAGCATGCTTCCTTTCCGTGTGAGTCCTGGCTGCTTGTGCACACAGACTAGACATAATTAGCATGCTTGGAACTGGGAAGGGCGGATGCATGGAACCCTTCACGCTGTACAAACACAATATGAACGGATCTACCAGCGCTCAATGTCTGCTGAGGTGGCTGCCGTGCGCGCTGGCTGAGCGCTTGCTAACACATGCGTATTTGGAGCTCTTCACACTTGGTGTGTTTTGGTATGTATGCAGGTACCAGCGTTCAAGGTCTGAGGCTGAGGCGCCTGCCGTGCGCGCTGGCTGAGCACTTGCAAAGATATACGTATTTGGAGCCCTTCACACTTGATGTGTTCTGGTGCGTATGCAGGTATCAGCGCTTGATGTCTGCTGAGTCGCCTGCTGTGCGCACTGGCTGCCTGGTCATCAGCTATGGCGCCCTCCTCCAGCAGCACTCCCTGCAAGACATGAGCATGGAGGCTATGGCGGTGGGGAAGGCCTGGGCAGAAGAAAATGGGCTGCTTTTGGGTGAGGAGAGCCGCCTCACTGTGCAGGTGCGCTGAGTAAACTCTCGCACTTCTGGCAACCATGCTAGAGAAGTTGATGAACTTGGACACAAGGAAATTCTTGGTTAGACTCGCATTACCAGCACTTTTTTGGCTGCGTTGCCAAGAGTGGGAAGGGCAGGGAAGGAACAGGAAGGAGTATTTAGCTGGTCTTGCTTAGGAGGGCGCCTTACTGTGCAGGTGTGCAGGGTTGGACCATCTCTCTTGCATCTGCGTTAGAGAGGCAGGTGAACTTGAGAAAGTGAGGGAGCATGTAAGCTGAACTTACTTCTGCAATTGAAGCCCGTGTAGCTGAGTTGCCGGTAAGCTCGTCAGCTTGTGCAACGGTGCGGTGCTGCTGCGTTGTAAGCTTGCTTAGATTGGAGCACAGTGTGCCTCCTGCATCAAAGCAGTTCCATGTTACACACACACGCACGCGCGCGCACACACACACACACACACACACACACACACACGCACGCACGCACGCAAGCACGCACACACACATGTCTGTGTGCGCAATGTATTTTATTGCGGCATTGCTACAGACCGCAGGCGTGTATGCTGCCGGAAGGAGTATACATTTAAGTTTTCATGGTCCCCAACAACCTGCAATCCAAGGTTGCACAGTGAGCAGCTGCACTTGCCACATTGGGCATTGTGAGGTACTTGCCATCCTCACTTGCCTGCACGCAGACCATGCTCTTTGCGCTGTGCCCACCTCTCAACCGCAGGCATGCTGCCAGTCTTCGTGGAGCAGCAGCCTCGCCCTCCCTAACCAGCCCTTCCCCCCAGAGCACAGCATCATCCTGCACGAGCCTTTCATCGAAGCAAGCCCACCCAACTGGGGTCGGGAGTCTTCCTGCACATTCAACCTCACCCTCATCGCCCCACCTAGCTTTGCATTGCGTGGTTGGCACGGAGCAGCTGACGCCCCGGAGGACCTGCCAGACGGCGTCAAGGACCGCAGCCTGTGCTTGCTGGCGAGCATGGACGGCCGGTTTGTGCGCACATCCGTGGAGCAGCGCAGCCAGGGCTGCCTTGGGGAGCGACTGGTTCTGGTGGGTGCTCTGCAGTTGGTTTGTGTGGCCTCTGAAGTAAGGCTGGCACCCTGAAAAGGATGACTCCTCAGTGGGGGGCCACGCCTCAGAGAGAAGTGGCACCCTCTCAAAACCCTCTTGGGCTGCCGCATATGGGCAACCCAGAACAGCTGTGAGCCCAATTGTAGGAGAGTGCTCAGGAAAGCTTCACGGAAATTGAGTAGCACTCTGGGGTACTGTAATGACTTGAGATCCTTAGAAGCCGTGCATCCTGCCCAGCACTCTCAATGAGTCAGTAAGTGTGATGACTTGAGGTCCTTAGAAGCCGTGCATCCTGTCCAGCACTCTCAATGAGTCAGTAAGTGTGATGACTTGAGGTCCTTAGAAGCCGTACATCCTGCCCAGCACTCTCAATGAGTCAGTAAGTGTGATGACTTGAGATCTTAAGAAGCCGTACATCCTGCCCAGCACTCTCAATGAGTCAGTAAGTGTGGTGCGCACCGCCTCCGGTGTACCCTGCAGGTGCAAGTGAGCCTACCAGCAGGCATGCTTGATGCGAGCAGCCCCCACCCCAAGGTGCTCGTGCTGGAGCTGTGGGCAGCAGGCTCTCTGGTGTGCAGCTACTCAGCCGTGGCCCTCCCAAGCCTGTACGCTGGCGCCTTGAGGGAGATGCATAACTGGGTTGACCAAGGAGGCTGCAGACGGGAGGAGTGCTCGCTGCTGATGCGTGACCTGGTGGTCTGGATGTACTACCAAGCCAACAATGCCACCCTCACCAGCGCTGATGAGGAGTCACAGCAGCAGCTGGCCCTGCTAGCAGCTGTTGGACTGGACCTGCTGGGCTATACTCTGCAGCATGGCATGTCGGTGTTAGCAGGTGAGGCAGAGGAAGTTGGCGTGCCTCGCTGTGTAGCAGGCACTTTTTAGTTCAAGTGCAGAAGCCGGAATGTGGGGAGGGCAGGTATTGGCTGCTGCATGTTGTGTTGCTTTTGTTGCTTTTGCCAATCCGACTTCCTCATCAGCATGTCTTGTTGACTGACCTTCGCCTCTGCCGTTGCCCTTGATGTGCCTACTCCTGCCTAATGACAATGCGGACTTGTTGCTGATTGGCCTCATGTCCACGCCATGCCCAGGCTTGCTGCTGATTGGCTTCCGCCTCTGCCTCTGCCTTTGGTGCAGGCTTGCTGCTGATTGGCCTCATGTCCATGCATGTCCAGGCTTGCTGCTGATTGGCCTCATGTCCACGCATGTCCAGGCTTGCTGCTGATTGGCTCCTGCCTCTGCCTTTGGTGCAGGCTTGCTGCTGATTGGCCTCATGTCCTCCCCCTTCTACATCCCTCCCTCCGACCAAGACAACACCCAAGCACCAGCCGCTGAGCTGACAGCCGCCCTGGACGATGGCCCAGATTGCACTGCTGCACCTACCCTCCAAGCAAGCCCTTCGAAGCAGCCCTGCACTGCTCAGACACAGCAGAAGGGTACACAAACCGACATCCCTACTGCTCAATGTGCTTCTGCACGCCCTGTGGACCAGCCAGGCTCGACCCGCACAGATGAGCCCAGCATACTGAGGGCAGTGGCCAAGGCAATCGTGGGTGCACAAGAGGCGACACCAGAAGAGGCAGAATACCGTGCTTGGACAAACGCGCAGGTCGCCCGGCTGGCCAGGACGTGGTGCAAGTAAGTGTGCTTCCCAAGTGCATGCGTTGCTGCTTTCTGCAACATGAACATGTGCGCATCGCGCATGAACGTTGACTGCCCTGCTTGTGGGCAAGGATGGTGTGCAAATCTATGTGCTGCATGTTTGGAGGCTCCATCAAGCTCCCACTTTGGGCTCAGTCATGTGTTCTTCTTGGCGTCGTTATGGGGCGTGAACCTGTAGGTTTGGCTCCTTCTATGGTTAAGTTATAGCCACTTATGGTTGCCCTGGTCCACCCGGTGCAACCCCCCCACTGACACTCAGGCTTGCCTCCCGAACTGCTAAGTGCTGGGAAGCTCTGCAGTGTCGGGGCAGTGGGGGAGGCAGTGACCGACATGTTTGAGAACTTGGGAAAAAGAGCAGGCAGGCCTTGGGCTGGGTCAGCCAGCCCACTTTCTGCCTTGGAACTTGGCATGCAAACCCAGGAAGGTATGAGGCGCTGGTGACCTGGGTTGTTGACCTAGGTTGCATTAGCAAGCATGACAGAAGGGCACAAGGGTATGTTTGGCAGCCAGAGGAGGCTTAGCTGCCCTATCCATCCAGACCCTTGGTTCAGCTCCTGTTGGCGCGAAAGCTATCAGCTGCACTGTCGAGCGAACCTGCTCGGTCCGGGGCATGGGTTTGACCAGGTTGCGGACCACCTACGGACCATACCAGCTTGTTGCTGGGTCTCCGGACTCTCAGACGTTTGATTGTGTTTACGCTTCACGTTTTGATGACCATGTGCTTAACGTTGGGAGTGAAGAGTGTAGGCATGGAAGCTTGTGCATGCCACAAGGAACAGGACATGTAAACCCCTGCCCAGTGACATGGTTTGGCAAGATTCTGGTTGCATGGCATGCACCCAGCCATGCATTTGTGTGAGACGAGGCATGGTCTATTTTAGGGAGGGTCTGTTGTCCCAGGCACTGCTTCATTTTATCTTCTGTGCATCAGGAAGAGCAGGCTTTGCCGACTTTTTGTTCCTACCTGTGACTCTTCCCTCACCTTCCTTTCTTGCAAACCCACAGAGGGCGTTTTTAAGGGCAAGAGCGCTGCCTTCGGGGAAAAAAACTTCACCTTGTTGACCGAGTCTTCCTCGTTCATCTCCTTGCTCCCTGCTGCTGTTGAGCTGAAGATGTGAACTTGGCCCCCTTCAAGCGGCAGATTGTACAGGCAGAGGGTGGTGTTCGTGTGCTTGTAAATCTATGGGTACATGTGCACAGCGAGCTCATGAAGGTCAGGTCTACTCAGCAGTACAGGAGGGCTGCGCTGCTTGAGCCACTGTTGGGTGCCCACACTAACATACGCGCGCGTGCGCTTGCGCGCGCGCACGCACACACACACACACACATACACACTCACATGTGCATGCAACACCCCTGGCCCTTGTCCACAGGTTGTGGGTGTTGAACATGGGCGTGGGTGCACTGCGCATGGCGTGGACCAAAGGCCTGCCTCCCCTGCTGGAACTCAGTTCCTGGGGTGTCATGATTTTGGGGTACTCCTTGGGGGCGCTGTTCATCCGCCCTGGCTCTTCCACCTCAGAGGTCATCATCGCTGCCACCACAATGTCGCGCATTGTCTACGGCATCACGCTCGGCACAGGCCTCGTCACCATCTCACCCACGCTGGCCTTGGTGTTCCAGTACCGGCTAGAGGCGTGCATCGAGGCTTTCATGATGTCAGTCATGGAGCGCGTGCGCATGAGGTGGGCGGTGCCTCTGCGCGCCTTGCTCACGATCAGCACCGCCTCCTTCTACGCGCGCCTAGGGTTCACATGGCCTGTGGTGCAGTCGCTGCTGGTCAACCTGTGTGGCCTCGCTGTGACTGCTGCAACGGAGTGGAGGGACCGCCGTCTGTACCGTTCCTCACGCGTGCATGCAAAGCAGCAAGCTTTTGCAGATGATGAGGGGGTGGGGCAGCATGCTGCATCAAGCAGCTCTGCTAAGCCGAAGTCTTGCTGAGTGGAGGTGCTGTGTAGCCAGGTGCTGTGTTCCAGCATTTGTTGGAAAGTGCTGTGTCCTGGAGTTTGTCAGAAGATGTGTAGCTTGTGTGTGCTCAATGCTGTGCTCCAGCGTTTGTGGTAAGAGTGGATCATCTAAATGTTACAAGGAAACTCATGTTGATACTTAGCTTCTTGACTAGGCTTTGCAACCTGTTCTTTGAGGTCTGGAAGGCTGGGCAATATTGTTTGCCACTTCAGATGACTTCTGCTGGACACCGGAAACCTTGGTGTCTGGCTGGGATGCCTGAGCTTTGGTAAGCCTGGAGCCTAGTTCGCCTTTTCATCACGCAAATAAGAGTAGCTAGAGTTTGGTGCAGTTTGTTTGCTCCAATCCTGCTGCTGGAATCATCAGCATCCACTTCTTTCTCGGGTGTTTTGCATGTCTTTCGGTCCAAGCAGCCTGTGTTGTTTCCAGGGTTGCACTTGTGTCAAAAATTTCCGGTGCCACGTTGCGTTCTCAGAGGCTGGTGTTTCAAAGCTGTGGTGTGGGTTAGGGATTGCATGCCTGCGTGGACGTCATAGCTGACGCCCAGCAGGGCTCCTCAGAGTATGGATTGAGGACAACTTTGCTGCTGGTCTCCCCGAAATGGATTTGTTTGGTGCTTACTCGTGTCCAAGTATGGTATTCCTGTAGGTTTATGTGTCCAATTCATCCGGCAACTCTGCACGCGCGGTTGCTGTTAGATCTTGCCAGCTAAGCTTCTCCTCTGCTGATTCATGAGCCCTTTCTCCTGTGCAGCCCAGAATGTGGCAGTGGCCCACAACCCTAAACCAATGCCCACAGTGTGGGGGTGTGTTTTTGAAATGTTCTTGCTGCATGTCCAATGTCTATGGTTCTTGCATCAGTTCAATGCAGAGGTTTCCTGAGGTTGCATGCCCCACACAACTGAAAGAACTTGAGGTTTGTCTGCATGGAAAGGGGTTTTATAATAAAAAAAACGTTAAGACTCCATGACTGCTAAGGTCCATGCATCTAGGGAAAGATTTATGTGAAGGCTCGTTGTCCTTGTTATGGACCATTAGTTCTCTTTGATGACCCATGTCACCATCCACGGTGTCAAGTTTCCCCTCTTGTCTTCTTTGAAGTCTACTTGGACTCGTTCTTGAGTACAGCCCATGCAGTGCTAGGCTCCTATGCAGCAATGCTCAAGGCAAAATGCAAGCTGCACGTTGCAGTGAGTGGCTGCAGGCATTGTGGTGTGTTAAGACATTGCTGCTGCTGCTGCTGCTGCTGCTGTTGCTGCTCTTGCGAAAGTGTGTACCTTGCAGCCTGTGCCTGCATTGGAGAGTGAGCGCACACACAAGCTGTGTCCAGCCAAGCGCTGGCTATCCTCACCTGCCCTTTTCTTGATGTGTCGGTGCTGGCAGTAGGGTTGACTCTTGGGTCCCCACAGGGGGGGGCCTGCTAAGCCACTTGGCCTGGGATTTGTTGTTGGTAGGACATTGATACTGATTTGAAATTTCCCCCTTAAAAACTTGTAGTGTTTTGGATTGTGAAGTTTCTCCCAAGGGCCATCTAAGGTGCTGGAAGGGTAAGGTCATTCACGCGGATGCTTCCAGACATCCTGAAGAAATGGATATATGTTGATGTGTTAATTTGGAAGGCTTTTGAAAGATTGGTTGATTACAGGGTACACCAGTTAAAGAGACTGCTGCCGGCGCAGTCTGTACCCTTTTTTCTTGCTCCCGTCTTTCTGGACGTTGTTTTTCCACTCTGGCACTTGCTTCAAGAACAGAGCACAGCTTTTCTTTGTGCTCTTCTTTTCGGTTGAAAACCAGGGGAAAAAGGACGCTGTGAAGAGTTTCTTTGTGTTTGGGACGCCGGTCCTATACTTTGCTTTTTGCCAGGCACTTGACAAACATTTGAAAATAAAATGTTGGCGATGGGGCCTTCTGATTGTATGCTATTGTGTCTTCAAGGAGTTGTTGAAGTAAATCTAGTCTTGAGACCCCCCTGACAGCTTGTTTTAGAGAACGCCTATTTTGAAGTTTGAAAAATGCCCTTTGTGCTCCTTTGTTGTTCTCTTCCATGTAGTGCCGTACTTGCTGTCTAACAGTAACCACAATGGCTACTAGCCGTAGTACGCTGGGGTCTCTTGCATTGGTTTACATAGGTTTACCTACAGCGCAAATCTCTGGCAGATTGGTCGCTGGTGAAAAATCCTTGACCAGCTTTGCAAGGGAAGGGAAGGGAAGGGTTACATAGCTGTACCTGCCTGCGGGGGCAGCTTAGAGTTACAATGAGTTTCAATGGGGTTTTGACCTTCAGCCAGGTAGTTTGGCGGCTCGGTCTGCTCAACTGTTCCAACTGCACAAAATATCCATGAGATCGGAAATCAAACAATAAGTGTCATTGGTTTGCTTCTGCAAGAAATGAATAGCATCCTCAGAGCTAGCTAGAGAATAGTAGAAAGTGCCTGAATCGTCCAGAAAAATTCCATAAGACGAGGGGAAGGCAGAAAATAACTGTGCATAAGCCCTTCGAAGAGAACACACAGAAGCGCAAGAACAAAGGAACACCGCATGCTTTTCATCTTGGAGTCCTTGTTCACATCTATCACAAGTTGATGTGTGCTCCTGCCAGAGTGATAAGCTGCGGGGGCAGCTTAGTTGAAGCAAAACGTGCCTGCAGCTTTGCAAGGTTAAAACAAGTGGCGTGTGTGCCCAGCACCCACTGGAGAACATAAGGGACATGAGCAAGGGTTACAATGGTTAAAAGGGGGTTGGCCTACAGCCCAAGACTCTGGCTGATCGGCTGCTGGTGAAACATTCAAGGGGTTTACAAGGGGTTTACAATGGTGGCCTACAGCCCGAGACTCTGGCTGATGGCAGCTGGTGAAACAAGCTCAACCAGTATCAAAAAATGAGACTAAGTCTGACACAAATCTAAGAAGTCTGTATGAGTCTTGGTTTAGGAAAGCATTGATCTCAGAATCAGTGATAGTATGATGGCAAGCCAAGCATGGAATAAAGTCAGCGTTTGAAGGCGGAGCAAACACACGCAAAGTCTTAAACATCTCCTCAAAAAGGTCCTTGTATCTCGTGCGTAGCTCACGCACCTCAGTACATTTGCAAAAGAAAAGCACATGTTTTTCATCCTGGACTTCCCCACACTCACACTTATCACATATACTAGAACCCCCAAGCCATTTACCAGACTCCACTCTCAAGTGATGAGCACGCGATCTAAATCTGCTAATGTTTCTCAAAACATGTTTGTCCAAATCCTTGAACAGGTACGAGGGGATACAAAAAGGAGTACCTCTGGGACCTCTCTCAGAATTCCCACACCACTTATGGTACGTCACTGCCTTCTTGTTAACTGCACGAGGACAAAAAACATCGGCCCCTCTCCACACTTTCTGCTGTCTGTATCGCAAATCACCAATGAACTCTTGCATGGGGATTTTCTCAGCTCTCAGCATGTTCTGTTTGAACGAATCACCATTCCGCATCCCACCAAAAGCATTAGAGACTTCAGCAGCCCAGCAAGAGGAATCAAAAGAAGCCAGACTTAAATCAGCCCTCAGCACACGACGCAAAACTTCACTATTGGAGTCAAGCATGCTATTAAAAAACTTGATGGAGGCATGGAACCAGAAGAACTGCAGAGGCTCCTGGCCACACTCTCTCAACACCGGCCAATTTGTAGTACAAGGGTTACAAGGGTTACAAGGGAAAAAAGGCCTCAGTCAAGACGTTTGACTGCTAGCCTGTTCATAAATACACAAGAGATCAATTTGTAGTACTGTTCTTTACTCCAAGAATGCGCCTCAAGGAACACAGATGTCTTTTCTGGTGAAACATTCTCATCCAGCATCAAAAGTTGAAACCAGTTCAGACCAAAAATTTGAAAATCTGTGCGAGTCTTGATTTACGAAAGCATTGACCTCGAAATCAGTCAAAATGTGAAAGCTCCCCAAGAAAGGAATAAAATCAGTGTTTGGAAGCTGGGCAAAAGTATGTAATGGTTTGAATGATCAATGACCAGCCTGAGGTCCTTGTATTTTCTGCGCAGCTCACACAACTCACAGCAATTGCAACAGAATAGAATATGTTTCTCGTCCTGGACTTCAGCACATCCACACTTATCACAAATAATTGAACCACCCAACCATTTGAAATGAGAGAGAGGTTTCAGAGAGATTTGATTTAGGTTTAGATTTACATGGGGGGACCTTCAGCCAGACTGTTCGGCTGATCGGCCTGTGACTGGCCCTCACCAGTTAACATAATGTCCATAAACTCGGAAACAAACGAGAAAAGCCTGTTGTTGTTTTGCAAGAGGAAATGAGAAACACCCTGGACACTAACTTCTTGTAAAAATGGTTGGGAAGGGAAGGGAAGGGTTACATAGCTGTACCTGCCTGCGGGGGCAGCTTAGCTGAAGCAAAACGTGCCTGCAACCAAACCAGTCCAAACTAAAAAGCAAAAAGAGCTAGAAGCTCAGTCACAGCATTTCAGGCAAGCAAACACAAACTTGGCTAATCCTAGGACATCATCCTGATTCATGAAGTCTCTAAGGCGTAATGCACTGCTTGGGGGTGCAGAGCTAAACAGATGCTGGAACTGAGTGCCCAGTTCTGTTAAATCCTGAGATGGGCAATCCAGGATAACATGCTCTTCGTCTTGTACAGTGTGCCAATCGCGTTTGTTGCAAATTCTAAGCTCTAAGCTCTAAGCTAAAAATGGTTGCTCCATGGAAAATCACCAGAGAAGCACTTGAACAGGTAAGCGTACTTCCTTCTCAAAGCACAAACATCTACATCTCTGCAAACCAAAAGGGCATGAGCCTCATCTTGAATCTCATCACAAGAACAGCGATCACACAAAAGAGCGTGCCGAGTATCCCAAGCCGCTGTCTCCACCTTCAGTGTGTGTGCCCTTAGTCTGAAACGGCTAACATTCCTCGTGACATGTTGAGACAAATCCAAATACATGTATTTATGTATGGACTTTGCGAGCTTCTTTCATTTAGAGTGACAGTGTGTGACTTTTACAGTTGACACTTTTGAACTCAGCTCAAGGCTTTTAGTTGGCATTTACACGAGTTAGGTTTGGTTGCAGGCACCTTTTGCTACAGCTAAGCTGCCATTGTAGGCAGGTACAGCTATGTAACCCTATCCTATCCTATCCTAGGTTGTGGAGCTGTCTGCATCCAAAATGTGCATGTCATGGCTGCTGTGTGCTGTCATGAATGTGCTCTGTCATGTGCCTTGTACCGGTTGGCTCATGGTTGTACGTTTTGCAGCTGCATGGTAATGCCAACGCAGACTTTGTGGTTCCAGTTAATTCAAGCCTTCCAAGGTTTGCGTGGTTCTGAAAATTTTGAGCAGGCTGTGAGGGGTCAGGAGGTGCCATTTCCATGAATGTTTTTAGTGCAGACTTGAGGTACAGATTGCAAGGAGTTTGGAGAGAAGCTGAGTCAGTGGATCCAAGGGGAAACAACAACAAACTAGCTACTTACCAAGCTTGGTTTGCTACTCCTTTTGCTTGCAACGCTCGCCAAACCTATGCACCCCTGCCTTGGTATCTTCTTTTGGATTTTTTAAGCAAGTTATGCGTAACGTGAGCAGGTTCCGGCTTCGTGCTCATACTTTGAAAGTTGAATCGGCTGTTTGGCAGGATGATGGTACCTCTGTGTGTGACAGGTGTCCTTGCAACCAAACTCAAGATGAAGCACATGTCCTTTTTAACTGTACTGATGAACACGTTTGTTCTCTGCGCCGCAAGTATCAAGTGCTTTTTGAACCTTACTTCCAGGATTTTCTTGAGACAGGCTTACCAAATTTTCATGTTTCTCACATGCTTTATGCAGATGACCTCACTTTGACTGCAAACAACCACACTCACATGCAAGCCATGTTAAACAAGTTGCAGGGTTATGCAACCAGAAAATGCCTGACGGTCAACACAAAAAAGTCTGAGGTCGTCTGCTTCAATTCCAGAGCTGACACTCTTCCTCAACTGTTGTATGATGGTGAAAACCTGCCCTACACTGATTCTTTTAAATATCTAGGTATGGTCTGTGACAAACGTCTCAACCTTTCCACTGCTGCTGAGGCTGCTCTGAAACCATGCATGGCGGGGACTTATCGTGTCAAAACCTTTGCTCACGACCACAACCTTACAAATCGGCTGCATGCGCTCATTTGGCTCTTGAAAACGTATGCTATCCCAGCAGGAATGTATGCTAGCCAGATTTGGGCCACTCCTTACTTACGGCAGGGCGCAGAAGTGGACAACCTGTTGCAGAAGTGGATCCTGAACGTTTTGCGAAATCTTCTTGGAGTGAAATCCACAACACCATCTTGGAGCATTTTACGAGAATGTGGCATTGAACCTTTTCAGTTCAATTGGTTCCGTGCCACTATGCGCTTCTACAACTCGCTTACTAAGTGCAACAGTCTCCTCCTCAAAAAGGTTCTCCATGCTGACATCAGCCTTAGCTCCATGACTGATTCTTGTTGGACGTCCCACCTCCTATCTGCGCTGGATGGTTTGGCTCACTCGGATCTGATGAAACGTCAAATTATGGCTTGTGACCCTGTGAACCTCAGTCAATTTGTGGTGGACCTGAGATCTAGACACCTGGGCTATTGGAACCAATTCACAGCCCCTGATCCAAGAGTAAGCAACAGTAAGCGGCTGACTTACCATCAATGGTGCGCTCTCCCTGTCAGAAATGCACATGCCATTCACCCACCTTATACAATGCCTAAATACATGTACTTGGATCTTCCCCATCATGTCATTCGCAACACTGCCAGATTCAGGCTGCGGGTACACGCTCTCCGAGTTGAACGGGCTACTTGGTCCAATAGTACTTCTCCGGTCTGTGATATCTGTGATTCTGATGACATACAAGATGAAAAACATGTGTTGTTCAGATGCTCCAATCCCCAGGTCTGCTCTCTCCGTCAAAAGTATGCCTCACTTTTTGAGCACAACTTCTCTTTCCTACACCTCCACATCTCCCACAGGATGTCCTGTCTAGGCACCATTCACCATGTGAATTCCCAGGATATCAATACTTTTCTAAACCAGGATAACAACAAACTTCCTTTTTTTCTTCATGATCTCATGTGTATTTATGAACAGGCTAGCAGTCAAACGTCTTGACTGAGGCCTTTTTTCCCTTGTAACCCTTTTCTTGAGACGCAACCTTTTTTTTACTGCGTCAAGTGAGCTCCCAATTTGTTCATCAGTTCCTTCATCAGCGAAACGCTAAGCTTTTCTTTTTTGTGTCTGAGCTTATGGATTTATTTTTGGCTGGCAGAGACCAGCCACAAGCCGATCAGCCAAACGACCTGGCTGAAGGTCACCCCCCATTGTAACCCATTGTAACCAACGCAGACTTTGTGGTTCCAGAGTGTTTTGAGTGTAGGCCAGAATGTACTTCATGGTCCTCCAGCTCGACCTTGCCCATTTCATATTGGATTTGTGTGTGGACCGTTACGTTGAGCACTTTGAATGAGCAAAGCCACACGTATCTTGCATATGCAAAACACAGCACTTGAATAAAACGGAAACAAGCACAGCATGGCATACAGCAGTTTTCTTTTTAAACTTCTTGTAGAAGCTTGTTTTCTTGTTAACCTTGTGATAGCTGGTTGAGAATGTTTCACCAGCGACTGATCAGCCAGATATTCGGGCTGTAGGTTAACCAATGTAAAACCCTGTAAACCCTGCATCCAAAAAAAGCTCAGAGGAGTATTACAAGCAATGCACAAGGCTCTCCCTGGACTGCTGTGGTTTCGAGTGATGTGTGACCAAGCATCGTGTACCAAAAGCAAGGGCTGCTAAAGCAAAACAATAGGTGCTACTTGGCCTGGACGAGCTTTACCAGGTTTGCAGAAAACGAGAGAAAGATAGAAAGAAAGAAGTCCAAGTCTGGCTGCGTGCATTAAGGACAGGCCACCTGTCCTGAGCAGAGTCGTTTGTTTCCGAGCTTATGGAATTATGTTGACTGGCGAGGACCAGTCACAGGCCGATCAGCCAAACAGTCTGGCTGAAGGTCCCCCCATGTAAATCTGTCCTGAGCTGTCTCGGGCTGCTGTAGCACAACAATAGGTGCTGCTTGGCCTGGACCAGCTTCACCAGGTTTGCAGACATCGAGAGAAAGAAAAATAGAAAGAAAGAAGTCAAATTCTGGCTGTGTGCATTAAGGAAAGGCCACCTGTCCTCAGCCGTCTCGGGCTGCTGCGGCACACCATCAGGTGCTGCTTGGCCTGGACCAGCTCCACCAGGTTTGCAGAAAACGAGAGACAAATACCCCAATACCCCTCACACAAGGCCAGAGCTACAGGGAGAGGTCACTGAACTCAATGGATAGTGGTACAAAAAATAAATAAAGCGTCTGACCCAAGAGCCCCCCAATCTGTGGGGTCCAATATATGTCACGACACACACACACACACACTCACACACACACTTTGCTCTAATGGTGATTTCAAGCGACGTGCACTTAGCGTGACATACGTTTCACAAGTGTTGGAAGAGTGCGCCGAGCACATCTCAGTTTTGGGCAAGTGTTTCAAGCAGAATAAAAAAAACTCAAACAAAAGGCATGCTCTGGTCCAAGAGCAAGCACAGCGAGCAAGCACCAGATTCGATAACCAAATGGACCAGCAAGTTAAAACAGGAAAGAATAACAAAGGTAAGTATCACTCCCTCAATCAATCGACGGGAAGGAAATATGGGAGAAAACAATGACCGCAAACACTGCAATTAATGGCATGCAGATTGAGAGGCCAGGGGCCAGGGTTTCCGCAACACCAGCCTCAACCTCTGTATCTGTAACTGGAGATCATTGCAACGCTGGTTGCGAGACTGCAAGAGTGATTGAAAGCAGATGGTCCCCTCTTTGGGCATTTCAGTCAATATTGAAATCCTGCAGACTGCCCATAAGACCACTTAGTCTGCAATCACTCTCATCAGATAGCATTCCTTGTGCTCATCTTCATAATATTCTGGTGCTGAAACAATGACAGTATAAGGGCCTGCGTTGATGCACCCAATTCCCTCATGGTGTTGAACAGGCCTCAGAACCCCCAAGGTTCCCGATAGAAGAGAGGAACCCTTGGCAAGTAACGCAGCTCCTCGAAAATCTGGGGATAATAAAACAGGCATGCTGAGACTCATCAACAGCCCTCGTCACACAGACAAACCTCAAGCAGGGTTAGAGCAGCCACGAGGCTCGAGCCATGAGACTTAGACATCTTTCATCTCCTGAGCTCACCTCCATATCCCCTGCATTGGTGCTCAACAACCCGCAGAAAATCCACAATCAGTTGCCCCTGTAAAGCAAATAAACCATACAGACTGTCCCCGCTTGCTCCTCTGTGTATAACACTCACGATCCAAGCATGTCAACACACCAAACAGCACCATCCCTAGGCTGACCCTGTATAGCAAATAAACCATACAGACTGTCCCCACTTGTTCCATCGTGTAGAACATTCACAATCAAGCGTGTCGACACACCAAACAACACCATCCATGGACTCAGATCAGTGACAACTCACACCACTAACTCGTGCAGCCGATCACTCCTACCCCTGCTTTTAAGCACCAAATCAGAGCATGATATGGTGCCACAAAAAATCCTCAACAATGCATCACTGAAAACAATACAGGCTGCAGGGGCAGGGAAGCGTGAACATTACTTGGGTCAGGAACTAAGCGACATAGACTCTGCAATAGGATAAGCGCACGCAAGTAATTTGAAACAACACAGGCTGTGGGGACAGGAAGCTGTGAACGTCACTTGGGGCAGGAACTAAGCGACATTGATTTTGCAATAGGAAAAAAAAACATGCAAGGTGAGCCAGAGCCTGGCCACTCTTATTTGCAATCGAGGAGCGGACGTGAATCCGGACTCATGAGAGCTCACGCACTCCAGCCAGGCACAGGAAACTAATGTTCCGTACAACTTCCGACAACAGCTCCTGCCGAGCCCTCTGATTTCAATCCCAAAGAAATGAGTTTGCTCATATGTTTTTGTGTGTGTATGTGTGTGCTTCCCCCAGATACCACAACGGTTCATGCCAGCAATGCACGCAAGAACACAAGGCATGCACTCAGCTGGTCTTAGACTTTCCACACAGGGGGGCATGTGGGGAGGAATACAAATGGCGGTCCCTCCACTCCGTTGCAGCAGTCACAGCGAGGCCGCACAGGTTGACCAGCAGCGACTGCACCACAGGCCATGGGAACCCTAGACGCGCGTAAAAGGAGGCGGTGCTGATTGTGAGCAAGGCGCGCAGAGGCACCGCCCACCTCATGCGCACGCGCTCCATGACTGACATCATGAAAGCCTCGATGCACGCCTCTAACCGATACTGGAACACCAGGGCCAGCGTGGGCGAAATTGTGACAAGGCCTGTGCCGAGCGTGATGCCGTAGACAATGCGTGACATTGTGGTAGCAGCGATGATGACCTCTGAGGTGGAAGAGCCAGGGCGAATGAACAGCGCCCCCAAGGAGTACCCCAAAATCATGACACCCCAGGAACTGAGTTCCAGCAGGGGAGGCAGGTTTTTGGTCCACGCCATGCGCAGCGCGCCCACGCCCATGTTCAGCACCCACAACCTGTGGACAAGGGACAGGGTTGTTGCGTGCACATGTGTGTGTGTGTGTGTGTGTGTGTGTGTGTGTGTGTGTGTGGGTGTGTGTGCGCGTGCGCGCGCGCGCGCTCGCTCGCTTGCATGCGTGCATGCGCGCATACATGTAAGTGGTGCGCTCATGTGTGCACGTGCACTCGCGCTCGCATGAATGCATGCACACGCATGAATGTATGTGTTGCGCCCATGTGAATGGCGCGCATAAACGTATGTGGTGCGCGTATGTGTGTGCAAATGCACTTGCATGCATGTTTAATGCATGCCAGCCACGGGCCCAGAGGGGATTATGGTCAGGATGGGCCTTCCTCATTCATCCCAGCCAGTCTGTGCTCGACAGCAGGGGGGTGGGATGCTGCTCAGCCCTCTTGCTCCCCCTGCTCCTCCTCTCCAGTCGTTTGCCTTGCCCCGCCTGCAATGCCTCTACCCTTAACTTAGTGCCCGAGGCCAATCCACAGAACGATTCCGAACTGCCCGAAACTTGTGCCTGCGGGCGCCCCTGCAAGTTTCTGGTTTGCTCAAGAGTATTTTGCACAGTCCCCTTTGGGCCAGCACAAGAAGATATCAATATTTCCGGGTGCCGCGCGGGCTGTACTTCTCTGCTTTACAAATGCAACAGGAGCAGCAAGTCATGCACACATGCGCCGGTGACAGACATGCAAAGCGGCCTGTGCTCCTGTCGGATGCGTGGAAGTGTTGCTAGCATGTCAAGTTTCAGCATGCCTCATGCACAGATTGTGCCTGCGTCAAATGCACAAAGCTTTGCACGTGCTTGCACCGCTTGATCCATGGGATGGATGCGTGCATATGTGATGCAAGGGCCCCAAGAGCACACGCTTGCACCGCTTGATCCATGGGATGGATGCGTGCATATGTGATGCAAGGGCCCCAAGAGCACACGCTTGCACCGCTTGATCCATGGGATGGATGCGTGCATATGTGATGCAAGGGCCCCAAGAGCACACGCTTGCACCGCTTGATCCATGGGATGGATGCGTGCATATGTGATGCAAGGGCCCCAAGAGCACACGCTTGCACCGCTTGATCCATGGGATGGATGCGTGCATATGTGATGCAAGGGCCCCAAGAGCACACGCTTGCACCGCTTGATCCATGGGATGGATGCGTGCATATGTGACGCAAGGGCCCCAAGAGCACACGCTTGCACCGCTTGATCCATGGGATGGATGCGTGCATATGTGATGCAAGGGCCCCAAGAGCACTGTGTGCACCCCGCAACAAAACCATGGCATGCACAGGCTAAGCAGAGTTGCGCGCAGATACAATGTTCGATCCAAGAGGTGCATGCGTGGGTGCGGGGCAGCGTACGTGCGCACCTCATGCCACAAGCCTTGCAAGCACATGCACTTGTACAACACATGCGCATGCGTATTCGAAGGAGGAGGGCAAAGGGCAGCACTGTCGTAGAGTTTGGAGCAGCAGTGTAAGCAAGTGTGCAGGCGAATGAGGGCCACGATTGACATGCATTATTTGGCCTCATTTATTCCGATTGAGGAGGTCTGAAGCAGGGCGTGCTGCAGTAACGTTGCTTTCCCACAAATGCGAGCCAAGGGCCACACAGTGTTGGACATGGGCCACACAGGCTTTGCACACACCGAGTGACCGAGCATGGCATGCACACCGCCACTAAAAGGCCTATGGCATGCACCCCCCCTGTGAAAGAGACCCATGGCATGCACCCCGCCTGTGAAAGACCCATGGTATGCACCCCCCCTGTGAAAGACCCATGGTATGCACCCCCCCTGTGAAAGAGACCCATGGCATGCACCCCCCCTGTGAAAGAGACCCATGGCATGCACCCCCCCTGTGAAAGAGACCCATGGCATGCACCCCCCCTGTGAAAGAGACCCATGGCATGCACCCCCCCTGTGAAAGAGACCCATGGCATGCACCCCCCCTGTGAAAGAGACCCATGGCATGCACCCCCCCTGTGAAAGAGACCCATGGCATGCACCCCCCCTGTGAAAGAGACCCATGGCATGCACCCCCCCTGTGAAAGAGACCCATGGCATGCACCCCCCCTGTGAAAGAGACCCATGGCATGCACCCCCCCGTGAAAGAGACCCATGGCATGCACCCCCCCTGTGAAAGAGACCCATGGCATGCACCCCCCCTGTGAAAGAGACCCATGGCATGCACCCCCCCTGTGAAAGAGACCCATGGCATGCACCCCCCCTGTGAAAGAGACCCATGGCATGCACCCCCCCTGTGAAAGAGACCCATGGCATGCACACCCCCTGTGAAAGAGACCCATGGTATGCACACCACACACATACACACCCACACCCACACCCACTCAAGCATGCTCATAGAGGGTTTTAAGTATGAGGAATCCTTTCGTGTGATTTGCTTGCTTGAGGAGATTTAATTTGGGTGGAAAGCAAGCACACCCAGCAGCAGTTCCATGGCATGCACCCCCCCCCCCCCACACACACACACACCCAGCAGCAGTTCCATGGCATGCACCCCCCCCCCCCCCCCCCAGCAGCAGTTCCATGGCATGCACCCCCCCCCCCCCCCACCCACCCAGCAGCAGTTCCATGGCATGCACCCCCCCACCCCCCCACCCAGCAGCAGTTCCATGGCATGCACCCCCCCCCCCCCCCACACACACACACCCAGCAGCAGTTCCATGGCATCAACCCCCCCCCCCCCCCACACACACACAGCAACAGTTCCATGGCATGCACACAAACCCACAGCAAAAATCCCATGGCACGCACACGCTCAGAACAAGTCCCACGCCATGCACACATTTAGTGCATGCACACACCAAGACGAGAAATACCACAGGTGAGAGCACACAAGGCAAGCTAAGTTAGTGCCTGTGGTGCATTCGGAACTGGCCAGCGGGGTAGCCTGCGCGCCGTCCATGCACACAGAGCATCACATGCACACGCAGGGCAGGGTGAGTTGTTGCATGCCTGAAAGCAGGTTCTAGCTGGCAGGGCAGCCTGCGCGCCGTCCATGCACACAGAGCATCACATGCACACGCAGGGCAGAGTGAATGGCATGCACCGGCTCTGAGCCTACCTGCACCAGGACTTGGCCAGCGGGGCGACCTGCGCGTTCGTCCAAGCACGGTATGCGGCCTCTTCTGCCGCCTCTTCTTGCGTAACATTTGCGCCAACGACAACCCAGGCTACAGCTGCAAGCATGCTACGCAGCAAGCCTGTGCGGAGAGTGCCTTGTTGGTGCAAAGGGCGCGCAGCCGGCTGGGCTGCAGGGGTGGCGCGTTGCGCGCGCGCGGACGGCGAGCCTGACAGGTCCGCAGAGGTAGTAGCAGAAAGTTGGTAGGGGGCAGAGGGGGGTGCCTGCTGCGTGTCTGTGGGCAGTGGGCTGGACTGCTTGCGAGTAAATGGCGAGGCTGACAGGTCTACAGAGGCAGCAGGGGGCAGGGGAGGCACAGAGGCGGCCTTCTGCACGCCTATGGGAAGCAGGCTTGCTGACGGCTTGGCTGCTTGCTGCACGGCTGCAGCAGGGGTGACGTCCACCAAACCTGGAGCTGCAATGGTGGCTTTCTTTGGAGGGGTGGCCTCCTCAAAAGTGGGTGTCTCAGCATTGCACGAAGAGTGCTTCTCAGCTGGCAGGGGCTGGAAGCCCAGCAGGGCAGAGGGTGGGATGCAGAAGGGGAGGGAGGCCAGCCCATCAAGCAGCAAGCCTGCACAGGTTACCAGGGGAAAACGCGGGAATGATTGCGCCAAACTGGCGGCGGAAGAGTGTTATGTTATTGGGGACAACCAGGTTTTGGACGTACAGCAGGGTAGAGGATGGGATGCAGATGGGGAAGGAGGCCGGGGCCCTTGCAGGAGTAGCTTTGTTTGATTGGCGGCGAAAGGAAGGCTGGGAAATGAAAAGAATGCCTTCCAAGCCCGTAACAACAAGTGCTAAACCGTTCTTACCCAACTCTACATGTTTTGCCTGTCTGCATGACGCCATTGCATTGGCTTGCCTGTCTGCATGACGCCATTGCATTGGCTTGCCTGTCTGCATGAGCAATTGCACTGTATTGTCTGCCTGCAACAGACTCCCTTCGCCTGCCACCGCCTGCATGCCATGTACCAGTACAGGCTTGGATGCAGACAATCCCTTCCTTAACTGTGCGACACATCCACATCTATTGAGGCTATGATGGAGCACATCCCTTCCCGCCTGCACAAGACTCCCTTTGCCTGCCACCGCCTCCGTGCCATGTACCAGTACAGGCTTGGATGCACACAATCCCTTCCCTGCCTGTAAGACACTTCCACACTTATTGAGGCTGTGATGCAGCACATCCCTTCCCGCCTGCACAAGACTCCCCTCACCTGCCACCGTCACCATGCCACACATCAGGCTGTGGTGCAGCAGATCCCTCCCCACTCGGACCATAAGCTCCAGCTGCTCCTGCTGCTGCTGCAGCTGCCGTGCGGGCTTCTCAAGCAGAATGGCACTATCGCCTGCCACCACCTGCTGCTGCTGCTGTTGCCGCTGGGCGTTGGCCTGGAACAGCAGCCAGGTGACGAGGTCCCGTGTGAACGCTAAGCTGGCATCAGGCCCCACCTGTCTTGCCCAGCATTGCAGCTCGGCAAGGGCGGCTGTAGGGTATGGACCCTCGAGCAAGAGCACCGCGGAGTAGCTGCACACCAGAGCGCCTGACGCCCACAGCTCCAGTTGGAGGAACTTGGGGCAGGTGGAGGGTGTTTCCAGGGAGGCGGCCGGCAGGCTCACGCGCACCTGCAGGAGCAGCGGTGGTGCGCAAAATATAAAAGTCAGTTCGTGTCAGAGGGTAGCTGCACACAAGGGCACCTGACGCCCATAGCTCAAGTTGGTGGAGGAACTTGGGGCAGGTAGGGGTGCGTCTAGGGAGGTGGCCGGCAGGCTCACACACACACCTGCAGGCACAGTTTGTGGTGCACAAAACAGGAGTGGTTTCATGTTGGGGCAGGTGGGGGGTGCGTCCAGGGAGGTGGCCGGCAGGCTCACACACACACCTGCAGGCACAGTTGTTGGTATGCAATAGAAAAAAAAGGGGTTTCATGTCTGGGCAGTTGGGGGCGCGACAGGGAGGTGGCCAGCAAACTCTTGCACATCTGCAGGCGTAGTTGTTGGTGCGCAAAATAAAGCAGTGGTTTCATGTCTGGGCAGGTGGGGGTGTGTGTCCAGGGAGGTGGCCGGCAGGCTCACACACACACCTGCAGGCGCAGTTGTTGGTGTGCAAAATAAAGCAGTGGTTTCATGTCTGGGCAGGTGAGGGGTGCATCCAAGGATGTGGCCGGCAGGCTCACGCACGCGTGCAAGCGCGGTTGGTATGTGTAAACAACAGAGTGTTTCATGTTTATGCAAGGTGCGGCTGTTGTACCTGTAAGGTACAGGATACAGTGTCACACAGAAGCACGATACTCAGGAGCCACGAGGTCTGCTGTTGGTCCCTTGCAGCCCTTGCTACTTCCCTCTGCAAAAACGCAACCAGCATAATTGGCTTCCATCACAAGGCTCATGCAGTCCCGCAGCCTCATGCAGTCCCACAGGCTCATGCACACCAACAGGCTCATGCACACCAACAGGCTCATGCCCACCCGTAGCATCAGGCAGCAGATGCAGGCTCAGGCATACACGCAGGCTCAGGCAGTCCCACAGGCTCATGCACATCCGCAGCCTCAGGCAGCAGATGCAGGCTCAGGCATACACGCAGGCTCATGCAGTCCTGCAGGCCCATACACACCCGGAGGCTCAGGCAGCAGATGCAAGCTCATGCAGTCTCACAGGCTCATGCAGTCCCACAGGCTCATGCAGTCCCGCAGGCTCATACACACCCGGAGGCTCAGGCAGCAGATGCAGGCTCATGCAGTCTCACAGGCTCATGCAGTCCCACAGGCTCATGCAGTCCCACAGGCTCATGCAGTCTCGCAGGCTCATGCAGTCTCGCAGGCTCATACACACTTGGAGGCTCAAGCAGCAGATGCAGGCTCATGCAGTCTCACAGGCTCATGCACACCCGCAGGCTCATGCAGTCCCACAGGCTCATGCAGTCTCGCAGGCTCATACACACCCGGAGGCTCAGGCAGCAGATGCAGGCTCATGCAGTCTCACAGGCTCATGCACACCCGCAGGCTCATGCACACCCGCAGCCTCAGGCAGCAGATGCAGACAGCAGGCGCAGACACAGGTACATGAAAAAGAAGAAGCAAACAGCAGGCACAAAAAGAAGAAGCAAACAGCAGGTGCACTTGAGTAACATGTTCACCCTTGCGTTTAAAAAAATAGTGCACAGCAAGGCTTAGACTTGAGAAGCCTGCACTTACTGGCACGCAACCCTAACTGTTCATTCTAAGCGGCAACAAGTGTTCAAGACCCAACTGCGCCACACACTCCCCATTGCCCAGGAGGCTTTGGTCTCCACCGTCACGCCAAAAAAGGGGCCATCCATGCTTACCAGAATTCGAGCCACACGCTCACTCATCTGCACTGCACAATCCCCATCACCCAAAAGGCTCTGGTCCTTAACCATCACGCTCAAGAAGCGGCTGCCCTTGTTTGCTGGCTGCCCTTGTTCGCAAGCACAACTGAGCCACTTGCTTGCACACCTGAGCCACAAGCTTGCCAAAACCTGAGCCACATGCTCACCCACCTGCACCACATGCTCCCCGTTATCCAAGAGCCTTTGGTCCTCTACTGTCACGCTCAAGAAGCGGTTATCCAAGCTTGCCAGCAAGCACAGACTGCGACTCTTCACGTCTTCTGGCAAGTCCTCTGGCGCGTCTGCAGCACTCTGCCACCCCCGCAGCTCAAATCCATGCGGAGCGGAGAGGGTGAGCTCAAATGCGCACTCAGATACAAGATCTTGAGCGCGCTCAGTGGGCTGATAGGCCTCCTGCTCCTGCTCTGGAGCGGAACCATGCTGCTGCTGCACACGCACATCCTGCTCAATCTCGGCATCCGCCTGTCGTAGCAGCCTAAGGGGCAGTTGCTCAGTCTCGGCGTCCTTATGCTCAGGAGGTGCTCCGGCATGCTGTTCCAGCAGTTGCGGTGTTGCTTCAGCTGCGGCAGAGCGCGCTGGGCTAGCGAGGAGGAAGGGTGTGCGCATGGATAGGCGGTACCCAGCAGGGGATGCCTGCTGGTTGTGTGTGCTTGCCCAGTCAGAGAATTGGCAGACCTGCAGGGGTAGGCAAAAGATTCGAAACTGAAACCTCTGGGCCCACGTAGATGTATATTATTGTAGGTATTATTATAGATGGGATGAAGGGGAATGGCATCTCTGGGGTCTGTGGGGGGCGCCTGGAGTGGCATGTTCACGCCAATTGCACTGCTAGGAGTGGCATGTTTGACCATACAAGTCGCGCACGTGCATGCAAATTTCGCCACCAAGGGTGGCATGTTCATGCCCATTGTGCCAATCCTCATGAGTTTCGGGTGCAACAACTGGGGCTTTCCACGCATCAGGCAGGGAAAAGGGCAGGCTAGCAATACAAGGCAAAGCGCAGGGGAAGGTCCGTATTCGACACAAAACCCCGCAACAGCCCTGAAGCACGCAACCCAACGTTTGGTCGTCTGTTGCATTCAAAGCACAACATGCGCCCAATTCGCTCAAGGGAGTGCCCATCTTGCGCAGAGGAACACCCTTGGGTGCCCAGAATGCACAGAGGGCAGCCTTTAGGTGCACAGAATGAGCAGAAGAACGCCTGTGGGTGCCCAGAATGCACAGAGGGCAGCCCTTAGGTGCACAGAATGAGCAGAAGAACGCCTGTGGGTGCCCAGGATGCACAGAGGGAAGCCTTTAGAAGCACAGAATGAGCAGAAGAACGCCTGTGGGTGCCCAGAATGCACAGAAGACAGCGTTTGCCCAGAATGCACTGGCCACTGCACAAAAGGCTCCCTTCCATGTGGACAGGTTCACACAATTGAAAGAAAAGAAAAGATTACGCATGCCAAGTCTGGCTGCGTGCAGTAAGGGAGGGTCCCCTAACTAGCACACTAGCCAGGGCCTCACCAATTTCACGCAATTAAACTGAGTGGCACACGCAAAGCTTTACGCAGGCAACAAAACAGACCTGCTCACCACGCTCATTCATTGATCACACCAGCTGCACAGACCATTACGCAAATGGCTCCCTCCCCATGTAGACGTGTCCACGCAATCAGCGGCAGTTTGACAGCAATACTTGTTCAGTGGCAATTTCTGTCAACGATACACGTACATGCAACCACTGGCGTTTTGTCGGCGGTAGTTGCTACTTATTTTTGACAGTGGCACATCCAACGCTTTGCGCAGGCAGCGAGGTGACAACCGCCCAAACCTCACCTCAACAGTGATTCCATCCCTTTCAGCGCTTAGCAGACCCCCCCTTTCAGCCCTTACATGGATCACCATCCAGAGCGCCTCACCTGAGCAGTGATTCCATCCCCTTCAGCGCTCCGCAGACCCCCCCTTTCAGCCCTTACATGGGTCACCATCCAGAGCACCTCACCTGAACAGTGATGCCATCCCTTTCAGCGCTTAGCAGACCCCCCCTTTCAGCCCACGCATGGGGCACCATCCAGAGCACCTCACCTGAACAGTGATCTCATCCCCTTCAGCGCTTAGCAGACCCCCCCTTTCAGCCCTTGCATGGGTCACCATCCAGAGCGCCTCACCTGAGCAGTGATTCCATCCCTTTCAGCGCTTAGCAGACCCCCCCTTTCAGCCCTTGCATGGGTCACCATCCAGAGCACCTCACCTGAACAGTGATGCCATCCCTTTCAGCGCTTAGCAGACCCCCCCTTTCAGCCCACGCATGGGGCACCATCCAGAGCACCTCACCTGAACAGTGATCTCATCCCCTTCAGCGCTTAGCAGACCCCCCCTTTCAGCCCTTGCATGGGTCACCATCCAGAGCGCCTCACCTGAGCAGTGATTCCATCCCTTTCAGCGCTTAGCAGACCCCCCCTTTCAGCCCTTGCATGGGTCACCATCCAGAGCACCTCACCTGAACAGTGATCTCATCCCCTTCAGCGCTCAGCAGGCCTTCCCTTTCAGCCCACGCTCTGGCCACCTCCAGCGTGCCCTCACAGACCTCCTCCAGGGTGTCAGCAGCGGAGCTGTCTGAGATCATGTCACAACTGATGACAATGCAGCCCACGCGCGTGGCGGGCGCTGAGCAATGGTACCTGCACAAGAACAAAGGAAGATGCTCAGCTGCCACGGGCCCTGTCACAACTGATGACAATGCAGTCCCAATGCATGCCACAGCTGATGACCACGCAGCCCAAACGCATGGCAGGCATCGAGCATCGATACTTTATGATGAGACATGTATGGTCGTTTCAAACCGAAGTCTTTGCAACCCATGCACACAGCGGCTGCTCAGTAACCAGTCCAAAACAAAAATAAAAAAGGGACACAATCAAACCACCCCCGACAGATGTGAATCCGTCTTTTGCTTCAGGCCGCAGAAAAATTTTAGGATTATTTATGCTGACACTCAGAGGCTTGCAGCCCTCATGCTTGCTGACATGCACTGTGAAACAAGGCTTGCAGCCCCCATGCTTGCTGACATGGACTGTGAAACAAGGCTTGCAGCCCACATGCTTGCTGGCATGCACTGTGAAACAAGGCTTGCAGCCCCCATGCTTGCTGACATGGACTGTGAAACAAGGCTTGCAGCCTACATGCTTGCTGGCATGCACTGTGAAACAAGGCTTGCAGCCTACATGCTTGCTGGCATGCACTGTGAAACAAGGCTTGCAGCCCACATGCTTGCTGACATGCACTGTGAAACAAGGCTTGCAGCCCACACGCTTGCTGACATGCACTGCGAGACAAGGCTTGCAGCCCACATGCTTGCTGACATGCACTGTGGAACACTTAGCACTGTGTGACTACACACTTCGAGGCACATGCCCTCTGCAATGTGCTTGGGGCCATGTGCACTCTGACTCGCTTTCCAACATGTGCAGCTCTCTGACATTGTGTACCCTGCAACAATGCACTTGGGGCCTTATGCACTCTGACTTACTTTTCAAGCTCGCGCTGGAGCCGGAACACTGTGCTTTGAGGCATGTGCTCTGGCAAGTTCGCGCCGCTCAGCTTGATGACGACCTACGGCAATGCAGAGCAGTGCAGGTGTGCTTGCAGACAACCCAGTGCCCCACCTCTTTAGAATAAGTCGAGGAAGGATGTGCTGTTGGCGGCTTGCAAAAGGCCAGTAGCATAGTAGGTAGCATAGGGAGCATAGCGTGGTAGCGTAGGAGCCAGTAGCATAGGAGGACGTGGTAGCATAGGAGCACGCGCAGGCAACGCAGTGCCCCACCTCTCAGTCATGCGTAGGGTGCGAGGTATACTAGTATATCTGTTAAAAAAGCAGTATATAATAGTATATATACTAGTCCACAATTCAAGAGAAATTACATCATTTACATGTGGGGTGGGGTTTTTGACCCCCAGGGATCCACTGGTGATGTTGCTGAACTGAAATATTGAGCCGAAAGATGTGAAATGAGACACCGGACCATCCTTACATCCGCTGCCATCCTTGCGTGCTGTCCTTGCCCCAAAATCTACTGCGCCTAGTCTCTGCAAGCTATCATTCTAAACCAGGCACGTTTGAAGTCTTGCTGTAAACTAGCCAGGTGAAAACTGCACAAAGAGGCTGTTCAAAAAGTTGGAAAAGAGCATTCTATCCCAAGGCATCCATCTGCAATTCCACTGCATCTGAGCGCTCCTCCTGGTTGCCCAAGTTGGCTTTCACAAAAACCATCTTCTCAGCTTCCTTATTAGGAGCTCAGCTGTGATGACAGACTTGGTGAACTCCTTGTGAAAGTCGCTGTTTCTCGGACGGAGACGTACAGGCGTTTGTCAGTGGCTGCTGCGTAGCCTTACGCTTGCTGCCATGGCTGGATCCTTCCCCAGACAGGTCCAGCTCCACAAACTCTAGCTCCATGGGCTGCTTGCATAAGGTGTTTTGCTGTTTGATGGGAGGGGTTAGCAGGGCTGATGCTGCCCTTGCACCCCTTGCACCTCAGAGCACATGGCCTCCCTAGAAGCTCCTCAACAATGACGTCAAACTCTGCTTGTGCTCTTTGAGCTGTGCAGGCTGGATGAGCCTTGCAAGCAAGTCTTCTGGCTTGCACCATGTGCCTAAATGCAATTGCTTACCCTCCTCCACCTTATTGCTGCTGATTTGGGAGCCAATTACATTACATTCTGACCTCTCGGCTTTCCCACTCACGCGGAATTCGCACTGAGCTCAGGAACTCAGCGCTCTGAGTTTCTGAGTTCGAAACTGTATACTAGTATACGACCCCCCATATACTAGTATATACTACAGTATATACTAGTATATACTAGTCTCGCACCCTAGTCATGCGTGTCTGGCGGCTTGTGATAGGCACAGGATACACAGGAGCGCGTGCAGGCAACGCAGTGCCCCACCTCTTAGTCATGTGCAACAAAGGAAACAGCCACGCACCCTGAATTTTGCCGGCATCCTCCTAGGCGTCCGGCCCGGCTCCTCTCTGCTCACGCGGCTCAAATGAGAGGCGTAATCCTGACAGGGCTGCTCTATCAGCACTCTGGTCGCACCTGCCAGCGCCTTCTGCAAAGCTGGGGTGGTGGAGACCGAGGCGTGGCGCGAACGGAAAGCGGCGGAGGGGGTGTACGAGGACGTCCAGGGCACTTTCCTCAGGCATTCCTCGTTGAGCGGGCTGCGTGCGCAGCCTCGCAAGCCGGCCAGCTGCCGCCTCAACTCCTGCATCTGGCTTGCTGCAGTGCTGCCTGTCCACTGGGTGTCCTTGCTGTGCTGCTGCCGCTGCACTTGGTGTGACTGCTGGGCCTGTGGCTGCGCATCCTCCTGTGCCGCTTCCGCTTCCTTACTTTTCGTGCCGTTACTGTTCGTCTCCTTAGACAAGAGGGGAAGCGTGTTTAAGGTGCTGCCTCCCAGGCCTAACAATGCGAGCAAGAGGCCCACCACCTGGAGTGCAAAGCATGACACACAGCGCAGGTGTGTCCTGTGAAAAGGAGGCATTAGAAGCAGGCGCAGCATCAGGCCCAACATCGTGAGCAAAGCACTACACAAAGCAGGACAGATTCTCTTAGTAAGGCGTCCTTGCACGATAAATTAACCAGGCTCCTCGGAAGGGCCACTCCTCTTCAAATGCAAGCACAGGCACAGCACTAAGACCCAGGGCACTCCGCCGAAGACTGACGTACTGCAAGCACCATGATTTCCATGATCTAAAAACAGCGGAGCCAAGCAACACACACAAAAGCTGGCAGCACCCCTCACCTGCAAGCTCATTGCAGGACCTGAGTCTGTTGAGGCATCTGGGGTTGCCTCAGTGCAACCAGACATGACAGCAGCTGTGCCCAGAGCCTCAGCGCTCTGCACTGGTGCTGCTCCTGCTGCTGCGTCGTGCTGCTGTTGGTGCTGCTGTTGCTGGTAGACCAGGGCGGTGCTGTGAGGGAGGGCGAGAGCTTGCTTGTGCGCTATGATGGCAGCGGAGACGGCGACGCCGTGGATGCCCAGGGCCTGCATGGGCAATGTTTGCGTGCGCGTGCGTGCGTGCGTGCGTATGTGTGTGTGTATGTGTGTGTGTGCTCGCGCGCGCGTGCGTGTGTGTGTTCGCATTTGTGTACGCGCTTTTGTGCACCTGCCAACTGTGAGGGTCCATGTGAGCCAAGCAGGCAAGCCCAGCAAAATCCTGAATCCTTGCAACAGCCAGCAAGGATACTTTCTCCAAGGACAGCCCAGCGCACAGACTTGGAGGACACTCACGCAATCAATCGCTCACTCACGCACTTGCTCGCTCACAGGCTTTAAGGACACTCACCCTGAGGGCAGCCCAGTGCACAGACATCTTTGTGAAGTAGTGGTACAAGGCTGAGGACCCAGCAATGTGTCCGCCCAAGAAGAGAATGTAGGCAGTCAAAGGAGCACCCTTTCTCCCCATGGCCCCCCTGCAGCATTGATGGGGCGGGCACGGATCAACAGAGGAGATGTAGGAATTCATGGACCAAGAAAGAAGATGAAAGGAGCACCCTACTTTCCCGTGGCCCCCCTGCAGCATTGAGAGGGCGGGCACGGATCAGAAACAGGAGATGTAGGGAGTCGTGGACCAAGAAAGGAGCAACAGCCAAAGGAGCACCCTTTTTCCCATATGGCCCTGCAGCATTGATGAACAGGCCAGAAGTCAATCGTCCTGACTGGAGGCCTTCTGCTTCTACAAGCAGCAACCTTGAAGCTGCAGCATTGATAGGACAACCACTGTTAATAAGAAAGAGGTGCCAGCTTATCCAAACAGCAGCCATTTGAATTGACATAAGGTAACACTGGCACATAGTCATCCTCAAATGAACATTCACGCGAGTCTTGATCACAGGGTGGTGCAGACAGCATCGGGGTTGGCTGCTCCAGAAACTTGGCCAGCTTTTGGGGACGCGTTGTTGTGCCCCCCACGGTCTGCTGTGTGATACACACTGAAGATCGGACATTGAGCATATGTTCAGGAAACATTGGCCAGCTTGTGGGGTCACTTTGTTGTGCTGTGCGCCACACACTGAACATTGAGAGCAGGGGCACATGCAGGATTGAGGTCATGCACGCAAACCTAGTCTGGCAAGCAGAGTGAGCTGTTTGCAGGTGGAGCCCAGCGTTGCTGAGCGGCGTGGCACGACGCGGTCATACAGCTGTGAGCTTCTTGGAGGTGCGTGTTTGTGTGTATTTGTGTGTACGAGTGTGTGTGTAAGTGTGTGTGTGTGCGTGCGTGTGTGTATGTGTGTTGTGCTGGAAAGAGCCAATTTTAGTTTAGGAGCACCCAACCAATTTTGCCATACAATTTATACACCATTGAAGGGGCTGTGCTGGAGTGCAGTGTCTGGTTGGGAGGGGCTGCATACCGCCCTCATCATGCTTCATACTTGTGAGGGGGCCTTGCTCATCCTCCCTGTACTGACTCGTTTCAACGCACGTCCTGAGGCAAAGCAGCTGTACGCCATCCTCACCTACCTCCATCCACTGCTCATCCACATCCATGACACATCCACTCCTCATGCGCTCCTCAGACATCCTAATACATCCACTCCTCATCCACACTCATGACATACATCAGAGCTTCAAAGCAATGTAACAAGATGAGCGAAGCTGGACGAGCCGGGGACAATGGAAGGTCACAGGGGCGCTCCGCCGCTCCGCAAGGCAAATGGACAAGATTAGCCAACTCTGTATACAGTTGCTGTAAATTCCAGCAATATTGCAGGGAGAACGTAGGACACACGGTGATGGACAAATATCACACATCTATACTTCCTTTTGACAGCAGAATAATATACATGTGTATGTGTCTAGCTGAGGTATTTTGTAACACATCTTATCTTGCACAAAGCTCTTGCCCCTTCACTGGCAGGAGCGTTGCGCCAAGCTTCCCTGCCCAAAGACGTGGCAGCAGGCCTTCCTTTCAAGGCTGCAGCCCGGTGTCACATACACATGCGCACACGCTCTAACACACATAGCTGAGCATTTCCACCTCCTGGCAGATTGCTAACTGATCCATGAAACACCTGGACTTGGCACAGGCACATACAGCTCTGCAGCCATGGTGCAAAAATGTGAGCCGGTGCTGCCAAGCGATGTGATATTTCAACATAGTACAGGCACTGAAAGCCCTGCAATCATGGCGTTAAAGCTTGTCCCCATTCTGCCACCAATTCGTCAATTATATCTGAAATTAGCACAGGCACTCACAGCTCTGGAGTGATGCTTTCAAAATGCGTGCCCATGCTGCTATCGACCTGCAGAAGGTGCACAGTAGGTACAAGATGTTTAGAAGCCAGGCATGCAGGCGAATAGAAAAACAGGCATGTAGGTGACGGTATTCAAGTGAAGTGTAGTTTCGCAGCGGTGTTCATCAGCATGCAGATAGGGCCATCAAGGTAAGGATGCCAACATTTACTCCTGCACCCTAATGCACAAGCAAACGTCAAGCTGTACTACAGGAAGTACAACCTGTGCAACACACTGTCACGATTCCTCCCAGAGCATTCAAACTCACATTGACTTTTGTGTCTGCCTCTTTGCCTCGGAAGACTGCGATGAAGCACAGAAAAGAAGCTTTTAATAAAAAAACTCTTGAAGAGTGTTGCGTGCATGTCTTTCTATATGTTTCCGAAAAATCTCGACAGAAGGACGGCGTGGTCTGCCATGCTGTTGTAAGGTGCATCCATAGGCTAAAAGACAAAGGTTAATTTAAAAAACCTGGGTCACATAAGCATGGATCCAGAAGGCTCGCTTACCGTTCAAGAAGAAGAGGGTGTGCAGAACTCCAGACAGCAGGATGATGCCTTGCAACTGCAAGCGAGGAAAAAGAAAATGCTTTCCTCAAAAAGGATGTGTCTGCTCTCACACACACTCACATACACTCATACATACAAGCATACACACGCACATGAAAATGCGCTCACACATGCACACACACACACACACACAACACACACACACACAACACACACACACACACACACACGCACGCACGCACGCACGCACGCACACGCAAACGCACACACACACACACACACACACACACACACACACACACACACACACACACACACACACACAATTGTACCGGCCCCCTCCATGCAATCAACCAAGCCTCAAAGAAAGCACCACAATTCTTTGTGCTTCTCTCAACCATTTTCAAGTTCAGCTGACTTACCGCTTCTGACGCCTGTCCGTGCCAGCAACACTACGCATTTCTGTTTGCAGCTCCAAATCTTACCAGCTTGGGGGAGCGCCACCATGAGGCTTCAATCGGTGGCCACTCACGATTTATTTCCTTCCAAATGCCCCAGGTACACGAGAGGAAAATGATGGAGAAAAAGGAACAGACTGCACATGGGAAGTAAAGGATGGGATGAAGCATGTGGGGGAAATGAAGACATGTGAAAGAGAACCATTCCTGCGTAGGTATATGCAGGAGGTCCGTGCAGCATGAAACGTGCCACTTCACAGCCCTCCCTAACCCCCTCCTAGTTCCTCAGCCCTCCCTTACCTTTGATGTAGGCACCAAAGCAAGACTGCTGGAGAGCAGTTTCATGGACGACCATTCGCTGGTGCTGGTGTTACCGGCAGGCCCTGCTGAATGTGGGGTGCCTTCAAGGGATAAGCTGGGGGTGATGCTAGAGCTGTGGCTCAACTGCAGGATGGAGCAGCATGTGTGTTTGTGCGTGTCTGTGTTGTGTGTGTGTGCGTGTGTGTGTGTGTGTGTGTGTGTGTGTGTGTGTGTGTGTGTGTGTGTGTGTGTGTGTGTGTGTGTGTGTGTTTGAGTGTGTGTATACGTGTGTGTGTATGTGTGTGTATATGTGTGTCGGGCCGCGACTCACCACCACAGAATATCCATTTGACTGCGCTTCGTGCCCTCATTGTGCCAATCGGCTTCTACACTCAAATGAAAGAGTACCATGTTAATTAAGCTAGCCCGTGACAAACAGAAAAAGGCAGCGATCAGAGAATAAAGAACCCTTGCGACAGGTGAGGGATCAAAACAAAAAATAATTACCAGAAATACCTGCCCTTCATCCTCCTCCAGGGTGCTTTCTTTTCTCCTGCACCAAGTGAAAGACCTGCGGACACCTGACCCGATTTACGAGGCAAACTGCCAGGTAATGTTTGGGATGCAACTTCCTGCCACAGAATCATTCCTCATGTGGGTTTGTCTTTGTCTCTTCAGTGTCCTTTCAAGCTTCTCACTACATGGAGCATAAGCGTCACACACACACACACACACACACACACACACACACACACACACACACACACACACACACACACACACACACACACACACACACACACACACACACACACACACACACACACACACACACACACACACACACACACACACAACACACACACACACACAGGAGCTTCACTGACAAAATGGGGGGCCGACTTGAACATCAAGACATGGTGGGTTTTGTTGCTGCGCTATGCCCTAATGCTGCGCATGCGCTATGCCCCTCCACAAAGATGAGACTGTAAGGCTCTCTGAATATGCAATTGCGTCCTGGTAACCCTGAAATCCCTGCAAGCTCTCTAGACGAGCCGGCCCCAATTCCAGCCTGCAAACAACATAGGGGAAATGTCCGCTTCCTGACCCGCCACAAACATATGTGTTTTACAGCCATGCATGTTATTGCGAATCGCCTGTGGTTATGCATGCACTTCAGCTACTCTCCCTACAGGACATTCCTGTTCTCGCACTAACTGCAACAAGCTTTTCTCGTTTGTTTCTGAGCTTCTGGACATTATGTTGACTGGCGAGGCCCAGTCACAGGCTGATCAGCTGAACAGTCTGGCTGAAGGTACCCCCATGTAAATCTGAATTTAAATCAATGCCTCGCACTAACAGCCATCCACGAGGCTTGATGGGAGCGCGGTGCAGAGGGTTTCTGCACGTCTGCACGAGACACTGCTTCTTTCCGGTTAACTTGCAAGCGCCTTTGCAATGTGGCACAGCTGCCACCCATGCTCACAGTGAAATGTTCAGGGCGTAGCCATGATCTGACAAGGACCTTTGCACGAGTGCAAAGCAGCCTGCACCCTCGTGATCGCCCTCCTTTGCTGCACTGCTCCATCAATGCACCTCTGTTCACTTACATGTCTTGAAGAAAGGAAAAGGAGAGGAAACGAAAAACTATGAAGCCAGAGGAAACTCTCCCTACATCAATTAAGAAAAAGGAGACACTTGGACTCAGAAGAGCCGTGAGTCTCATCCACCAGACATATCTTATTCAAACACTGTTGCCCATGCAGCTATCGTCCATGGAAGTGCAAGAACGGAGTATTGCAGCAAAGGAGGGTGATCATGGGGTTGCAGGCTGCTTCATATTTTTGCAAAGGTCCTTGTCAAATCATGGATATGCCCTAAGTACAGATCTCAGTTTGAGCATGGCTGGCACCTGTGCCAGATCATGCGAAAGCTTGCAAGTTGAGCGAAAAGCAACTGCATCTTGTGCAGACGTGCAGAAGCCCTCTGCATTGCACTCCTATAAGGCCTTGAGGATGGCTGTTAGTGCCCGGGCAGGTAGCACTGGGTAGGGAGAGCAACCTTCCCTTCCCTTCCCTCAGTGCCAGAGCAGGCAGGCCTTGTAGGGAGAGCAGTCGAAGTGCCTGCATGAACGCAGGCGAATAGCAATGACATGTATGTGGTGGATCTGGTCAGGAGCCTACATTTCCCCTGGGATGTTCTCTGAGTGCAGGCAAAAATAAGGGTTGCAAGCAAGTGTAGAGAGCTTTGGGGAAATCTTGGGTTAGCATGATTTCTGAGTTTAAAGGAAACGACAGGGCATGCAAAGGGGCCCAACCCACCATGCCTCTATTTTCCTAATGGATTTCCATTGTTTATAGTGCTCCTGTGTGTGTACGACGTACACTGTACGTGTGTGTGTGTGTGTGTGTGTGTGTGTGTGTGTGTGTGTGTGTGTGTGTGTGTGTGTGTGTGTGTGTGTGTGTGTGTGTGTGTGTGTGCGCGCGCATGTGTGTGTGACATGACTTCTGTGCAAGCCTTCTTACACCTGCAGCCATAGGTTGGAAATGAACATGCTGCTCATGAGGAGCTTAGGAGTGCAGTCCTCCTGGCACCAAGGAGACAGAGGATGCAATAAAATCCCACTTATTACCTTTTAAGGTGAAAAATAGAATCATGGAGAGCACAAGCATCAGGTTAAATGGTCAACTGGGTCAACAGGGTTTCAAAGCGATCATTTATTCCTTGGAATTGTTTTGAAAGACGGTAAAATAAATACCATGTTTATCTTGTCTTAAGAAATTGCGTTATCCAAATAATGGCACCCAGAGGGGTTTAGCTGCGCTTTGAGGACGTCTTCACTCAATATAGCAAGGTGAGATTTCTCTCTTCATACTTAACTCGTGAGCGACGTTTCTACCGCAACTTCAAGGGAAAGCATGTGTACACAGGCAGGGTGCATTAATGGGTGCAATTCAGCATTGCATGTGTGTGTGCATGCGTGTGTGCATGCGTGCCTGCGTGTGTGCGCGCGCGTGTGCACATGTGTAAATCAGCGGTGTGCATACAGCAGCCTGGAAGCCTGGCTCTAGAGTGTTTGGTACCTCAATCTCTATGTCCTATGTTGCATTATGCAGTCATGACATACAATCATGCCCTAATCTTGGCGCGACTTCTGCTCGCAATCCCCTTCAGATCGTGAATCGCCTACAAATGTGCCCATGACGCCCCCCTGAAAGGCGCAAAGCGCATGCGCTGATGGTCAAGGTGGGTTGCGGGAGTGAACATGCTGCATTTGGACCTAGGGTGGCTTCAAGCTGAGCCTGACAAGCCAAGACCCCTTGTGCTTAGAAATACACTACATGTTCTTTGCGCAACCATCGCCATTGTTGCAATTAGAGTAACTGCTGCGATCATGAGCAAAAGTGTTCTTATGCATGCTTTGGTGGATGTATTGTACAATAATGCGTAAAGAATGGATGCATGCACGCGCTGTAAATGCACACGACTGGGAGCCCTCAAAAGCTACACAAAGTTATTTGGAAGACAAAGAATGCAAGAGTTGAGACCCCCTTTGAAACCACTACTGAGAATATGCTGAACCTGCTTGAAGCACATGACGCCTACAAGCATGACATGGCACTCGTCAAAGCAGACCGCAAACTGAGATGTACTTACGCTGTACAGGAACAGTTCCATCTTGAGGAGTACACTATAGCCCTCGTCATGGACCTGCACTTTTAGGACCTAATAGCAGCCACGCTGCGACCCGTGTGCAGCATCTCAAGACAAAAGGCAGTCCTCTTAACTGACACGCACACAGGTGCTGCATGCAGATGCAGGAGTGCAAGCTGTCCCTGGGACCCCACATTGCTAGCCAACACCACAATACAGTGTATACAATGGCAATTATGCACTCTCCTCCGTATCCTTTCTTGACCCTGAAATTAAGTGCGTAAGAGTGATGTGACTTTCTTTGACAGATGTCGGAGGCTTGAGCCATTCACACCAGAACTCTTTGCAATGACCTCGCTCGCCCGTTTCCTTCCCATCTCCTGGCTGAGATCTGCGGGCCTGCATGATGAGGACGGGAGTCCTTTGGATGCACAACAGCAGAGTAGAGCATTGCAGTTTGATCATGACCTTGGTAAATGGTTCCTGAAGATGGAGGCTCAATACAATAGGATGCTGAGGAAGCATGAGTTGGCTAAAGCCTTGGAGTATGCGGGTGTTGCTTGTGACTCCACGTTTGTGATTTTCGATGGAGAATCTGGTAAGATGCAGCGGAAGGGTGTGAATGGTATGTATGAGCAAGTTGTAGCTTGCATTGGAGAGCTGGAAAAGGTGGCAAGTGAAGCCATCGATGTCGGTCAGTGGGTCCATGCCATGCGCAGCCTCCGGTTTATGTTCATTTTCTCCCCAGATCCCAACCTGGAGGGCTTTTTATCTCAGCTTGAGGAAGGTTTGCAAAACACGACCCCAATTCAGGACCTGCCTTGGGCATCTCCTGAAGGGAGGGCGGGATACAGGTAGAGCCGTAACTGCTGGGTTCCAGCTGGGTGACCTTACACACATTGGTGTACAGACCATACATGCACTGCAAACTCGTCTGTCAGTCTGTATGGACTTCTGTCTGCTGGACCCATGCATATGACGGAAACACATGGTGCTGGGAATTGTGATCGTGGTGGAGACCTCAACTCCTGAGTGCATGCAAACGGTTGTGGTGTGCCGAGTTTTTCTTTTCTTTTCTGAAACACGTGGTGCTTGGGATTGTGGATTTGGTGCAGAAAAGGGAAGGGAAGGAAAGGAAAGGGTTGCATTACAGTATCTCGGTGCAGACCTTGCTGAGGCACAGGCCATGAAGTATTACCTGTAACAACGGAAGGCTCCCCATGAATCACAGGCCACCTTTTTTGGGAAGCCCGGCGAGTTGGCCACAGAACCGCATGTCAATATTGTGGCAAGTGTTCATTTGTGCCTAAATCAGAGACGCTCGAAGGGGGAGAATCAAGGTGTATCACATGTTGCCGATAAGGCAAGCTGCAAACACCTTACCCATTTCAAGGGCTTACACTTGTTGTGCGTCTACAAGGCACTTGGTTCCTCATATAATTCATTTGTGTCTATGGCTGTGTAATGTTTAGTTTTTCCTATTGTGCCTGAAAACCTGCACTTTTTTTTAATCTTGATTTGCACCATTTAAGTCTTGCTCACACGTACCTTGTTTCCTTCTCCTCTAAAATTCAAGTGAGGTACCTCGTTCCCACATCCATTTTTCGTATGTTTGTATGTGCCTGCCTTCTGTCAGATTGGAGAATTGTTTGGTCATTGGTTAGTGTGTGCACTTGATTAGATAAGATGAGATTACACCGGGAGACTTTCGGCCAGACTGTTCGGCTGATCAGCCTGTGGCTGGTTCTTGCCAGTCAACATAATGTCCACAAGTTACAAGTTACAATGGGGTTTGACCTTCAGCCAGGTAGTTTGGATAGGATAGGATAGGGTTACATAGCTGTACCTGCCTACAAGGGCAGCTTAGCTGAAGCAAAAGGTGCCTGTAACCAAACCAAACTAAACTTGTGTAAATGTCAACTGAAAGCCTTGAGCTGAGTTCAGAAGCGTCAACTGAAAAAATCACACACACACTGTCACTCTAATGAAACAAGCACGCAAAGGTAGTTTGGCTGCTCGGCCTGCTCAACTGTTCCAACTGCACAAAAAATATCCATGAGATAGGAAATAGAGCGATAAGTCTCATTAGTTTGCTTCTGCAAGAAACGAAAAACATCCCCAGAGCTAGCTTGAGAAAAGTAGAAAGTGCCTGAATCGTTCAGAAAAATTATATGAGAAGAGGGGAAGTCAGAAAATAACTCTGCATAAGTTCTTCGAAGAGAACTCACAGAAGCGCAAGAACAAAGGAACACGGCATGCTTTTCATCTTGGTCCTCCTTGGTCACACCTATCACAAGCAGATGTGTGCTCCTGCTACAGTGATGCCTCAACTCTTAAAGTGTGAGCATGTAAGCGAAAACGTCCTATGTTTCTCAGCGCGCGCTTTCCCAAATCAAGATGCAAATACCTGGGGACAGAAAAGGGCGCGCCATGAACAGACAAGGGTCTCAAAGGAAGTGCCATCCAGTGATGATACTTGGCTAATTTGTTCGTGTGTTCACCATGTTCTGCCAAGGCATCAGCATTCCACACACCTCGCAGCCTTTTTCTCAGATCAACAACAAACTCCCTCATGACTATAGGCTGCCCTGACCGAACATAATGAGTAAACACGTTGCACCTGTCCATGCCTGTGCATGCAGCCAAAATTTATGAAGTCCAGCATTTACGGGAAAGACTGCTCATTTCAACATCTGCTCGCAGTACCTTACTGAGTGTAGTGTTGTTGCTGCGCAGTAAGCATTGTAGAACCTAACTGCTGCACGAAACCAATAGAACTGTAAAGGTTCATGCCCACACTCACGCAGTACAGACCAATTAGGAGTGGTGCACTTTACCCCAAGGATACGCTTCAGTAAGCACACGTGCACAGTTTGCAAAGGACTGTCCATTTCAGCTCCTTCTTTCATAAATATAGTGCCCCAAATCTGACATGCATACATGCTAGCAGGGAGAGCATATGCTTTAGTCAGCCAGAGCATGGTATGCGACCTATCTGTCAGGCGGTGCTCAGATGCGAATTGCCTAATCCGTCTACAACTAGCTAGGAAAGGGGCACACATGTACTCAGCAGTGGCTTGCGGGTTGCGTTGTTTTGTGAACAGCCTAAATATCTAAAAGAATCTGCACACGCCAAACGAGCTCCACCTAACATGAAAACTGGCACATTATCGCCCCTTGAATTAAAAATGCACAATCTCAGACTTGGCAGTATTTATCACCAACCCTTTCCGCTGAGCATAAGTATGTAGCATATCTAACATCAGTTGGAGCTGATCATTAAGGTTACTAGTGAGGCACAGATCGTCTGCATACAGCATCTGAGTGACTCAAACGTCCCTAGTGCCTGTAAAAGCCCCTTGCACATTTTCTGCCAAGCAGTCCACGTCATTGATGTACAAGGAGAACAACAAGGGGGAAAGCGGGCAGCCTTGCTTAATTCCATTATGGGGGCGCACACATGCTTGCTTGCAGCCATCCACCAAGATATACTCATCATTAGCATACATGCTTTTTAAGGACAGCCAACAGGCACGTAGGCGTACGAATGCGCTGCAGGTGAGTCCGAAGAGCTTCCCTAGGAATTGTAGAAAGAAAAGAAATGAAAAACTACGCAGACAGTGAAGACACTCCCCGCATCAATTAAGGAAAAGAGGATACCTAGGGCCGAGGCACCGTGTATCCCCTTTGCCAAGAGAACCAAAAGAAAGAAGTCAATGGGGATCAGGAGGGTTTCAAGCAGTAGCCCGTGCCTGATCTTGGCGATGAGAGTTGAGAGAAGTCTTCTCAAGAGCGCGTTTGGTGCTAAAAAGTTTATAAGCGTGTTGAACAGAATGAGCATGAAGCTTCAGAGCAAGCCTGGTAGCTGTATGAGTGTCAAGACCAAGCTCTTTAAGAGGCTCCAGAGTGTGGGGGGTGTAGATGACCCCTCCCACACCTAACAGAATGGTATGGAGGGTGACTTGAGCTGAGGCCCTTGTAAGATGGCTACGTGGGTCGCGGTGCTGTTGCTTGGAGGCCTCAAGCTGGTTATTGGGCCGGGTGTCTTCACAGTATTTGACTTCCACGAGATGGACGCGCCTCTGTCCTGGAAGGAGCTGACTAGGGTGGCGGGCCTTGGAAGTAGGTGGAGTGGCTGTGGCTGGCGCTAAGTGTTCCCTTTTTCCCCCGTGCCCCCCTCTGCTTCTCACTGGATACCGGGAGTAGGTCCTCGGCACTCTTTTCGTTGGAACAATTTAAATTGCATCTGGGCGGCTAGAAGTGAGCCTTTGTTTGTATAGGACAACTCTGCGCACTGAATCAAGTTAGAATGTTTTTTACGAGATGATTGAATCCCCACTCTTTCGTGAATACACCCCGTTCCATTATAACTTTCTCTGGTGTAAACAAAACGTGTTCCGCAAAACAGTCTCTGTGTGTCACTGGAAAAGCAAAACGAATGATGTCTTGCAGAAAATACAAAAGCAGAATGTGGCCAACAAATCAGTTTTTTTGTTTCAGATGCTCAAATGGATCAGGAAACCCAGATGAGCTTTGCAGAAAATACAAGCCTTCTACGCAACACCTTCTCCTGCACTTGGAGTGTTGCCGGACATCGGAGACGGCACCTTCAGGTATACGGGGCGAGGGGAGTTGTCTGCCCCCCACATGCTTATCGGATCGATCGTCTATCGAATTGTGAAGCAAATTCGGGACACAGGGAGGAGCTTGGAGGTCGTTCCAATTCCGGAGTACGGGACGACTATGTGCTGCTGTGGATGTGATCATCTGACCGTGCCACCCATGGTGCCCAAGAAAAACAAGAAGACAGGAGAATGGAGTCTGAGGAGGAGCCGCCGCATGCGACTGTGCACGGAGTGCGAAGCAACAGATGGCAAGCGGTGTGATTGCGATGTCCAAGGCTCACGGAACATCTTGTGGATCTGACAGTCAAGAATATATCGTGGGAGCTCGCCCTTGGTACATGACACGTAAAGGGAGAAAAGAAATGCAAAACGCGCTGTGGACAGCGACCTTTTTTTTTCTCCAGAAAATCCGGTGGCCCGTGCCCCCGAGGAGCAGTCCGAATGCTTGAACGCCTTACGCAGCGCTACGCGCTGCTCAGGTTGGCACCGCTCTGCGGCGCATAACCACGGCAACTTCACCGTTGCCATAGAGAATCCGCCTCTGATTGTATTTTTGAACATTTGCGTGTTCCAAAATTTCAAAGACGAAGTGTAATCATATCAACACAGAGAAGGATCATCGGAAAAACACTTAACGAGGAGTTTAAGCATATTTCCTCTAACTTGGGGATGTCGTGCAAGTCTCTTCTTCATTCTTTTACTCAATGCTCTGAATCTGTTGAAAGTTTCATCAGTCATTTTGATAGCGGCTGTTAATATCCTACACGGTAAGTTCAGAGGTTTTTTTCCAAATGTGGATGAAGTGGTCATTTTAAGAATGGGTGGAAGCCTTACGGGAATCGGATTTTTTTTGCGCACCATACAGATTCCTTCGTGGAGGAAGGAGGGATTACTGATGTGTTACTAACTACTGCAGCAGGTGCAGAGTACAACGTTGGTAGTTTTGATTTTTTAAATATACGGTAAGAACTGCAATCTTCGATTACCATAGCGACACTTGAGTTTTGCGAATTTGTTATCCCTGGAAATTTCCTGGATCTTGCCTATCGCTTTGATTACGGAGTGGACAAACCCACCCGTTTAGGAAGTTTGGATTTTTAGTTCGCAAAACTCAAGTGTTGCTACGGTGTGTTTAACTAGTTTAGCAAACCCAGATTGGCTTCGCAGAGACAAAGAAGAAAAACGCGATCAAAAACCAGTTTCATGTGTCAGATGCTCGATTTGGTTCAGGAAATCCAGGTAGGCCTTGTAGAAACAAAGAAGCAGAACGCAATCCACAAAGTAGTTTCGTGTGTCAGATGCTCAAGTGGTTTAGGAAATACAGGTAAACCTTGCAAAAAATACAAGCAGAACGAGTTCCGCAAACCAGTTTCCGTTTATGAATTTTTTCATTGGTTCAGCAACCCTGATAGGCCTTGTCGGGGAAAGAAAACAAGCAGACCGCGATCAACTAGTTTAGCAAACCCAGATTGAATTTACAGAGACAAAGAAGCAGAACGTGATCCAAAAACCAGTTTCCTTGTGTCAGGCGCTTTATTGGTTCAGTAAACCCAAAGAAGTATTGCAGAGGCAAGGAAGCGGATTTCCATCCACAAACCAGTTTCCGTATGAGAAATCCTACACTGGTTTAGCAAACCCAGATAAGCCTGGTAGAGACAAAGAAGCAAAACGCGATCCAAGAACCAGCTAGATCCTTGCAGAGACAATGACGCGATCCACAAACCATTTTCGTGTGTCAGATGCTCGATTGATTCAAGAAATACATGTAGGCCTTGTAGAGACAAAAAAGCAGAACGCAATCCACAAACCATTTTTGTGTATCAGATGCTCGATTGATTCAGGAAATACATCTAGGCCTTGTAGAGACAAAAAAGCAGAACACAATCCACAAATTAGTATCGTGTGTCAGATGCTCAAGTGGTTCAGGAAATCCAGGTAAGCCTTGCAGAAAATACAAGCCGAATGTGTTCCGCAAACCAGTTTCCGTTTAAGCATTTTTTACTGGTTCAGCAAACCCAAATAGGCCTTGTAGGGGAAAGAAAACAAGCAGACCGCGATCGACTAGTTTAGCAAACCCAGATTGGCTTTGCAGAGACAAAGAAGCAGAACGCGATCTACAAACCAGTTTCCTTGTGTCAGACGCTTTACTGGTTCAGCAAATTTGCTGAACCAGTAAAGCGTAAAGCAATACTTCTTTGGGTTTAAACCCAAAGAAGTATTGCAGAGGCAAGGAAGCGGATTTCCATCCACAAACCAGTTTCCGTATGAGAAATCCTACATTGGTTTGGCAAACCCAGATAAGCCTGGTAGAGACAAAGAAGCAAAATGCGATCCAAGAACCAGATCCTTGCAGGGACAATGACGCGATCCACAAACCAGATTTGTGTGTCAGATGTTCGATTGATTCAGGAAATACAGGTAGGCCTTGTAGAGACAAAGAAGCAAAACGCGATCCAAAACCCAGTTTCCTTGTGTCAGACGCTTTACTGGTTCAGCAAACAAAAAAATATTGCAGAGGCAAGAAAGCGGATTTCCATCCACAAACCAGTTTCCGTATGAGGAATCCTACACTGGTTTAGCAAACCCAGATAAGCCTAGTAGAGACAAAGAAGCAAAACGCGGTCCAAGAACCAGATCCTTGCAGAGACAATGCCGCGATCCAAAACCCAGTTTCCTTGTGTCAGACGCTTTACTGGTTCAGCAAACCCAAAGCTTTAAGAAGTATTGCAGAGGCAAGGAAGCGGATTTCCATCCACAAACCAGTTTCCGTATGAGAAATCCTACACTGGTTTGGCAAACCCAGATAAGCCTAGTAGAGACAAAAAAGCAAAACGCGATCCAAAAACCAGTTCCTTGCAGAGACAATGACGCGATCCACAAACTATTTTCGTTTGTCAAATGCTCGATTGATTTAGGAAATACAGTTAGGCTTGTAGAGACAAAGGAACAGAACGCGATCCACCAACCAGTTTTGTGTGTCAGATGCTCAAGTGGTTCATGAAATCCAGGTAAGTCTTGCAGAATATACAAGCAGAACGTGTTCCGCAAACCAGTTTCCGTTTGAGAATTTTCACTGGTTCAGCAAACCCAGATAGGCCTTGTAGGGGAAAGAAAACAAGCAGACCGCGATCGACTAGTTTAGCAAACCCAGATTGGCCTTGCAGAGACAAAGAAGCAGAACGCGATCCAAAAACCAGTTTCCTTGTGTCAGACGCTTTACTGGTTCAGCAAACCCAAAGCTTTAAGAAGTATTGCAGAGGCAAGGAAGCGGATTTCCATCCACAAACCAGTTTCCGTATGAGAAATCCTACACTGGTTTGGCAAACCCAGATAAGCCTAGTAGAGACAAAGAAGCAAAACGCGATCCAAGAACCAGATCCTTGCAGAGACAATGACGCAATCCACAAACCAGATTCGTGTGTCAGATGCTCGATTGATTCAGGAAATACATGTAGACCTTGTAGAGACAATAAAGCAGAACGCGATCCACAAACGATTTTCGTGTGTCAGATGCTCGATTGATTCAGGAAATACATGTAGGCCTTGTAGAGACAAAAAAGCAAAACGCGATCCACAAACCAGTTTTGTGTGTCAGATGCTCAAGTGGTTCAGGAAATTCAGGTAAGCCTTGCAGAAAATACAAGCCGAATGTGTTCCGCAAACCAGTTTCCGTTAAAGAATTTTTTACTGGTTCAGCAAACCCTAATAGGCCTTGTAGGGGAAAGAAAACAAGCAAACCGCGATCGACTAGTTTAGCAAACCCAGATTGGCTTTGCAGAGACAAAGAAGCAGAACGCGATCCAAAACCCAGTTTCCTTGTGTCAGACGCTATACTGGTTCAGCAAACCCAAAGAAGTATTGCAGAGGCAAGGAAGCAGATTTCCATCCACAAACCAGTTTCCGTATGAGAAATCCTACACTGGTTTGGCAAACCCAGATAAGCCTAGTAGAGACAAAGAAGCAAAACGCGATCCAAGAACCAGATCCTTGCAGAGACAATGACGCGATCCACAAACCATTTTTGTGTGTCAGATGTTTGATTGATTCAGGAAATACAGGTAGGCCTTGTAGAGACAAAGAAGCAAAACGCGATCCAAAACCCAATTTCCTTGTGTCAGACGCTTTACTGGTTCAGCAAACCCAAAGAAGTATTGCAGAGGCAAGGAAGCGGATTTCCATCCACAAACCAGTTTCCGTATGAGAAATCCTACACTGGTTTGGCAAACCCAGATAAGCCTAGTAGAGACAAAGAAGCAAAACGCGATCCAAGAACCAGATCCTTGCAGAGACAATGACGCGATCCACAAACCATTTTTGTGTGTCAGATGTTTGATTGATTCAGGAAATACAGGTAGGCCTTGTAGAGACAAAGAAGCAAAACGCGATCCAAAACCCAATTTCCTTGTGTCAGACGCTTTACTGGTTCAGCAAACCCAAAGAAGTATTGCAGAGGCAAGGAAGCGGATTTCCATCCACAAACCAGTTTCCGTATGAGGAATCCTACACTGGTTAAGCGAACCCAGAAAGAAAAGAAAAACTACGCAGGCAGTGAAAATACTCCCCACATCAATTAAGGAAAAGAGGATACCTAGGGCCGAGGCACCGTGTATCCCCTTCACCAAGAGAAACAAAAGAAGCAAGTCAATGGGGATCAGGAGGGTTACTAGCAGTAGCCCGTGCCTGATCTTGGTGATGAGAGTTGAGAGAAGTCTTCTCGAGAGCTCGTCTGGTGCTAGTAAGTTTGTAAGCATACTGGACAGAATGAGCATGAAGCTTCCGAGAAAGCTTGGTGGCCTTGGAAGTGTCAAGGCCAAGCTCTTTAAGAGGCTCAAAAGTGTGGGGGCTGTAGATGACCCCGCCCACACCCAACAGAATGGTATGGAGGGTGACTTGAGCTGAGGCCCTGGAAAGATGGCGACATAGATCGCGGTGCTGCTGCTTGGAGGCCTCGAGCTGGTTCTTGGGCCGGGTGTCTTCACAGTATTTGACCTCCACAAGATGGACATGTCTCTGCTCTGGAAGGAGCTGACTAGGGTGACGGACCTTGGAAGTGGATGGAGTGGCTGTGGCTGGCGCTGAGTCCTCCCTGTTCCCCCCGCGCCCCCCTCTATTCCTCAACGGATACCGGCAATTGGTCCTTGGTGCTGTTTTCGTTGGAACAACTAAAATAGCATCAGGGCGACTTGAAGTAAGCCTGTCTTTGTTAGGGAAGCGATGGGGGAAGATGTATTTAAGGAGGGTTCTATTAGTTGAGTGTTCCGGGATTTGTAGGTCCTGTAAAGCAAGACGGTCTGCACTGCCAATGTCCATGGAGGCAAGACCTGCCCCAAGAGGACCTTTGCTGATAGCTTTAAGGAGGATTATGTTGGCGATATTGTGGCGCTCAGTTACCATATTTGACATGGTGGAGTGTTTACATCCTGATAGGATGTGAAGGGCGCTGTCAGCCTCCCCACAGAGGGGACATTGTAGACTGGTGGACATTTTAAAGCGCACTGCATGTTTTTGATTGAATAGGGTACCTGTGCGGTAGTGAAAAATGTTTCGCTTCATTTTAAAAGAAAGCGTTGGCATGGTCCAAAAGGCGTTATTGACCTGTTTGATGACTGTGGGAAGTAGACTTTGGTAATAGGAGTAGTATCCTGCCTCGGTGTTGGCCTTACCAAGTCTGTGCTTTGAGTGCATGTGTGTTCTCAGAGCATCATGGAGGTTGGAGAAATGTTTAAGTTTTAGGGCGGGTGAGTTGGGGCGTTCTGATGTACTTGCATGAGTGCGGACAGTTTCCTCAAAGGCAAGCCAGGTGTTGTCATGGAAAGGATTGCCTTCAAGGTTTACACAGGGGAGGGTTGTGTCAGCAGGGGTGTCATCACCCTGAATCGCCTGGTGCTTAGCAATGGCATCTGCGCATTCGTTGCCAGCGATTCCAGCATGGGATTTGACCTTGTAGAAATAAATCGGGGTAGGCGAGTTGCGCACGAGTTGTATGAGTATCTTGAGGATGTGGCCTTGGACATGCTGGCGATGAAGTTCTGGGTATAGTATCTGTTTTCTTATTTGGTGCAGTGAAGAAAGGATATCAGTAGCGATGTGAGAGTGACCCTGGAGAATGGCAGCTGCTATTGCTGCTAATTCAGCCCTTACAATCGTATTTGTGATTCCCGTTTGGTTGGACATAATTGGGACTATCATTGTCAGGGTGGTAGATTCCTGCTCCTATTACTTGTCTTCCGAGGTGTATATGGCAGCTGCCATCCGTGTATGCCCATCCTTTCCAATTCTGGACTTTTCGGACCAGATTTGGGCTAGATGCGGTAAGCGGCGAGAGGGGTTGGTTTTGGATAATGTTCTTAGGAATATGCTTTTGGTCAGAGGGCAGTTTTTCAAATTTCTTGAAGCCAGTCTCGATCTCTGGGTGCCTGGGATTGAGGACTGGGTCATTGCTGATTTTTGTTTTCAGCCAACTTGCCTCGCGGACGTCTCGATTTAAGCCTATGAGCCAGTTTGAGTTGTTCTCATTTAGGCGGATTCTTGCAGCAGTGTTCCAGACAGCAATTATTTGTAGGCTCCAGGAGTGGCGGGGGAGGGTAATTTCTTGGCTGATCCAGAAGGGGGGAGTAGCATAGTTGAGGGCTGTTGAGGGCAGGGCTCCCAATGTGCAGCAGAGGTGAGGGTAAGCATTGAGGAGTTTAGAGTACGGATTTGTGCTCATAGGGCCTCCCCAGCTTGGTAAGAACATGAAAGTTGCTATGGCATGACTTTGTTGTGTTGCGGAGTAAATGGCATGTTTAAGGGTAAGGTACATCACATGGTCATCGTAGATTGGATGACATGTTGAGAATCCTGAGAATTTGGACGAGAGGGCGTTATGGATTGCTCCGAATACCTTGTCTCGAGGGTGTTCGCTCCAGTAGTGGAGATAACCCAGATAAGCCTAGTAGAGACAAAGAAGCAAAACGCGATCCAAGAACCAGATCCTTGCAGAGACAATGCCGCAATCCACAAACCATTTTTGTGTGTCAAATGCTCGATTGATTCAGGAAATACATGTAGACCTTGTAGAGACAAAAAAGCAGAACGCGATTCAAAACCCAGTTTCCTTGTGTCAGACGCTTTACTGGTTCAGCATACCCAAAAAAGTATTGCAATGGCAAGGGAGCGGAATTCCATCCACAAACCAGTTTCCGTATGAGGAATCCTACACTGGTTTAGCAAACCCAGATAAGCCTAGTAGAGACAAAGAAGCAAAACGCGATCCAAGAACCAGATCCTTGCAGAGACAATGCCGCGATCCACAAACCATTTTTGTTTGTCAAATGCTCGATTGATTTAGGAAATACAGTTAGGCTTGTAGAGACAAAAAAGCAGAACGCGATCCACCAACCAGCTTTGTGTGTCAGATGCTCAAGTGGTTCATGAAATCCAGGTAAGTCTTGCAGAATATACAAGCAGAACGTGTTCCGCAAACCAGTTTCCGTTTGAGAATTTTCGCTGGTTCAGCAAACCCAGATAGGCCTTGTAGGGGAAAGAAAACAAGCGGAACGCGATCAACTAGTTTAACAAAACCAGATTGGCCTTGCAGAGACAAAGAAGCAGAACGCGATCCAAAAACCAGTTTCCTTGTGTCAGATGCTTTACTGGTTCAGCAAACCCAAAGAAGTATTGCAGAGGCAAGGGAGCGGAATTCCATCCACAAACCAGTTTCCGTATGAGAAATCCTACACTGGTTTAGCAAACCCAGATAAGCCTGGTAGATACAAAGAAGCAAAACGCGATCCAAGAACCAGTTCCTTGTAGAGACAATTGCAATGACGCGATCCACATGTGTAGTTGTACAACTAAGTTGCACAGTACGCGTACCGGACCACCGGATACGCTGTTCCGTACCATTTGTACCCGTATCCGTATTGGTACGTGATACGGCAGGCGTGGCAGGCGTGGCAGGCGGGGCAGGGGGTTGACCACACATCCGAGCAAATGGTGACCGTGCAAGTTATAAGTAAAGTAATCTAATTATATTACAAAATATGATAGTAAAGGAATATAGTGGGTAGGCAGACCAAGCAGCACACGGAACTGGGCCCAGCCCATGCGAAACGGGCCAGAACCCTTAAGGAAGCTTCATGGTGCTATGATTGACAGTTTGATGGAGGTGGCGCACATGTGTCAGATGCTACTTTGAGTGCGCCCTCGCTGCCAGGTTGCGTACCCAACCTGGCACAAAGTTGAGGCCAACAACAATGCCTTTAACAAAACTTGAATGGGGTCAATTGGTGGTCTGCAGACCTGGCAGAGCTGGTTGGAAAACGGCACACCGATTTGTCTGCTGACTCGCAGCGATTTTGGACTTGAACCGGCCCAGCTCAGCACCAGATTTGCGGCCAACACTAAGATGGTTATTGGGATTTTTTGTTAGCGGATTGGTGGAGCGACAGGGGAATGGCACCTGTTTTTGTCTGCTGACTTTCTGTTCTTCGGTTCCTGTTGCCCACAAACTACACCCCACCCGACCATCATGATACCATCTTGTATAGCTAAACATTAGCTATCCAGCGCACTCCTCAGGTCCGGGAATGGTGCAGGGGTTGCTGAGTTAGGGCGGAAAAACGTTAAGTGAGACAGTTTGGCTTGACTTGCTCCCCCAATTGGGGGGGTCCGTTCGTGGGGACGACCCCCAGCAACTGCGCCAACCCACATTTTGAGACAAGGTTTGCCAACTAGTTTTGCACCATAAACCGCTCATGAAGTCAAAAATGGGATTGGAGCAACTCGGTCTGGGAGTGAACACCCCCCCTATCCAGCTTTGCTTTTTTAATTTCATTTTCTACGCCTCCAGGAGTGCGTTAAAAGGCACGCCCAATGTAGCCACGCAAAGTTTTGTAGAGTTTGGGTGTGCTCTCTCGGGGCCTTGACATTCAGGACGATTGCTGGCCCTCGCATCGAGCCTTTAGGTATGTGTGTGCAGACAGAGGCTCTGGTGCTGGAGAGACCGCTTTCCTGCATACCAACTTCGCACACCTGCTGCAAGTGGTTAGGCTAGGGTTTAGGGTTTAGGGTTTTAAACCCTGCTGGCTGTGCACTGAGATATGTGTGCGTTTGTGTGCGCACGCATGCAATGCCATTCAGGCGCTGGGAGACCGCGCGCAGGAAATTTCCTGAGCACCACCTGCATGCCTGGGCACCTGCATCGAGGCTCTGCAAACTGAGGCAAGTGGTTTTGGGGGAACTGCTGGCTGTGCGCTGAGATTTTGGTACTTATGTGCGCGTAATTCTGCTTCTGCCCACAGTGCGCGCTGTTTCTTGAACAAAATTGTAGCATGTCATGCATCTACATGGAGCATGAGCATTTGCATGTCTATTTCAAGTAGTGTGAGGAGGTGCAGGCTGGCTGTGCGCTGAGTTATGTGTGTGTATTTGTGAGCACGCACACACTCATGCTTTTGCCATGCCCATGCACAGTTTGCGCACTGTTTCCTGAGCTTTTGAAGCCTGCTCGGCATCTGTACAGAGCATTTGCATGTCTATTTCAAGTGGTGTGAGCAGGTGCAGCTGCCTGTGTGATGAGACTTGGTGCTTTTCAGCGTGAAAGTGTGCGTCACGTGCCCTTAATGGCATTAATATTTCATGGTGTGCCTGCCAATGCTTGCCTGTGCTAGCACACATGCTGCAAGTCTCTTGCAATATTTTCATCTCTCTTGACATTTGGGTACAGTGACTTGCTGCTTGTGTGCTCAGTGACCTGGTTTGCTCGACTGTAGGAGTGCTGCTTTATTTCATACGATATTTCAATCATTGATTGCTTGGGGGATTACTAGATTGCTGGAGCGGAGTTGAGCTTGTGAGGCTAAGATGAGCATGCAGGTGGGCATGATTTTTTCCCTTCAGAATAATTGATTTGTCTTGTTAATTGGCTGCTAATTTATTGGTGCTTGTTGCTGTGATGTGTCCCTGATCTGAGAGTGATGACCAAGACCAGATCTGCCCTGCTGTGCTCCAAAAACATTTGAGCTCGGGTCCTTGGCACAGCTGTGTCTTTGCTTTAGTGTGCGTGAGTATCTTCCTGCAGATGCTGCTGCTGCTCGCCTGGCTGTGCAGATCTGTGCCTGCATGCCCATGCCCAAAGCTTCCTGCTGGCATGGAAGAAGCCTGAAGAGTCACTGCATGCGGGCACGCAGGGCACCTCCAAGAGGGGGCATCTTTTTAAAGAGGAAAAGCAATGAGGCCCTTGATTTGTGCCTATGTCTCGTCTTGCATTCCCTCATGCCATGCCTTCACAGGTGCTGATGCTTGAGTGAGGGTCTCAGCTGGTGCTCCAAAATCTTGATGCTATGTGCTTAAAGGAAAAGGTCTAGATGTGATATCGCACGTCAGCAGCAGAATTATGGCAGATGTCATCTATGTCTAAAAGGTCTGTCAAAATTATTGAGGTCAAAATCCCCCCAAGCATGTTGTTGATACCATGCCCATGCACACACTCCATGCACTGTGTCCTATGCCATTGCAGGGCTCCTGGCTGGTGAGCTGTGCCCGCAGGCCTGTGCTGTGACTTGGCTGGGCAGTGGTGGGCTTGTGTGCTGACAGGTGGGTACACACACACACACACGCAAGCCCGGCACAGGTTCTCGGGTGTATTGATATGCAGATGCAGTTACAGTTACTTTGGTGCATTGATGCACAGGTGCAGACAAAGGTGTGCAGATTTGTGCTGGGCTTTGTGGCCAAGGTGTTGGTTTGTGCGCTGAGAGGTGAGAGCTTCCGCATGTGCTGCTGGTGCTTGCCTGGCTGTTCAAAGTTGTGCGGCGTGTAGGCCTGGGTGCCGTGCTTTGCTCTGTGCGGTGTGCGTGCGTGCATGCCCATGCCGGCATCATGCACAGTGTCCTGGTTATGACAGTGCTTGTATTGTCGGCTTGTTCGCACAGAGCTGTGCACTGTGCAAACAAGTTGAGGTGTTTGGACAGGGCACTTGGGGCTTGCAGGGAAAGTTTACACGCGAAGGAAATGGGCAAGTCTCTGCTGCAAGTGCTTTTAAGCACAGTGTTTATGTTTGTGCATGTTAGTGTCCAGGCTTGTGTGTTTTTGCAGGCGGGAACCCAGGGCTGTTTCTGCGCTGCTGCTTGTGCTTTTGTTTGCGCATGTACAGATGCAGCAAGCGATTCACTGGAAGGGTTTGCTTCGTCCAGATGTGAATGATTGTGCTAGTGTGCTTGCATCACCGCTCAGCACACATACAGCTTTCATGCGTACAGATTGCGTTTGTGCGCGCGCGATGAGATGATGGTTCTGAGTGCTTGCTTAAGACATGGATATCAATGCCTGTGTTTTGTTGGCCCCAGGGAAAGCAGAGTCTGCACTGTGCAGTGGCATTTTTTGCCGCCTACGGCTGTGCAGTGGCATTTTTTGCTGCCTACGGCTGTGCCTAATTGTCTTGCGAGTCTGTTTTTATGTGCATGTCTCGATTTCAGCAGCAGCAGCAGCAGCAGCAGCAGCAGCAGCAGTAGCAGCAGCAGCAGCAGCAGGACAGACCTGCACCATTGTGCCTGAACGTGCAGATGCAAGTGTGTGCAAAATCTGGGGCAGCTAGGGTATCTGGTGAGCCACGCATTTATGCAAGAGACTAGTGTGTAGGGTTGCAACTCACAATATTAGCCAAGGCAGTTCAATCCCGCAGTTTCCATGATGTTTAAAAATCAGAGCATTCATATCCTTGCCCGAGGTCATGGAATATTTCACTTTCTGTAAGAATGCCTATATAAAAAAACCTGCGGGATTGAACTGCCCAGATACTAGCAATCTGTCAGAGCTCCGAGCGGGCCTTGCAGCTTACAGTACACTGCAATTTGTAGTGCTCCAAATAATGTAACAGAAACGTCATCAATGCCTCTTTCTCCAAGCACAAGGCTACGCAGATGCCATAAGCTCAAGTGTTATGTTATAAAAAGTGCTGCACTCTTGCTCGCAGGCCTCTAGTTAAGTGAAATGTCAATAGAGATTGGATTCCTTCCATGGTGGAGCGAGCTGGAGCTGTCACCGGAGTCTCTCCTGAGAGGCATTGAGGCAGCGCAAGCAGCATTGGACAGGACAAAGGGCAAGGAGGAGCTGCTACATGGGTTCAGCAGGCACAGTGCCGTCACCTGTGTCTGCCTGAGCAACGACATGGAGGGCACTTTGCCACAGGGTGTCTCGCTCCATGACACATACGAGCTGGTGGCAGCAGAGCTGGATGGGTCGGAACCAGCGAGCTTAGAGCCCGTGCAGCAGTGGGACCCTGAGGGGGCTGTGGACAAGGAAGGGGCACGCGCGCAGCTGCGGGCGCACATGCGGGCGCTTAAGTACCTGTGTCAGGAGTGCCTACCAGGGCCCTTGACCAGCCAGCATATCAGGGAGGCGCACAGGCTCCTGATGGAGGGGGCGCAGGGGCTGACTGGCGGGAAGTATCGGGAGACAGGCTGCCACTCAGGCACAGGGTACGTGTACGCCCCCCCCTCTGCAATCCCTGGTGGCGTAGAGAGCGTCATCGCTCTCTACAACAGCCAGAGCGCCACTGCCACCACAGTAGCAGCAGCAGCACAAGCTGCAGCCACTCTCATGTACGAGATGGTGACCTTGCACCCATTTGAGGACGGCAATGGCCGGCTATGTCGCCTGCTTGCGACATACAGCCTTTGTGGCTTGGGGCACCCTTTTCCTGTCTCCATGCACAACGGGCACAAGAGGGCTCGAAAGCACTTTTCACAAGTGTTGCTGCATGCGGACCATCACCACAACACCAGCCGCCTGACAGCCTACGTCCTGGAGTGTGTTGCTTACAAGTGGGCAAACCTTCAGAAGCTATGCCAGCAGCAGCAACAGCGTGGTTGATGTGACTTTCAATGTCTGGTTTTGTGCGGATAGAGAGATCAATGACGTTTGTGTGGTGCGATTGATACCTCTAGTTCTCTAGATTTAAAAAATGTTTTATTCCATTTTGGAACGATCGGCTACCGCCGATCGCACTTTGCGAACGTAACTTTGAAATGCGTAACACTTGCACATAGAACTAAGGAACAGCGGACGCTCTTGTTTTTGGATAGCATGATTTCTGATTATCTGTTTTAGCGCACTCCGATGAGACGATGCTAGTAGCCGTCTACCCGAACGGACAATGGTTACAATGGGGGGTGACCTTCAGCCAGGTCGTTTGGCTGATCGGCTTGTGGCTGGTCTCTGCCAGCCAAAAATAAATCCATAAGCTCAGACATAAAAAAGAAAAGCTTTGCATTTCGCTGATGAAGGAACTGATGAACAAATTGAGAGCTCACTTGATGCAGTAAAAAGGGTTGCATCTCAAGAATATCCTGGAAGTAAGGTTCAAAAAGCACTTGATACTTGTGGCGCAGAGAACAAACGTGTTCATCAGTACAGTTAAAAAGGACATGTGCTTCATCTTGAGTTTGGTTGCAAGGACACCTGTCACACACAGAGGTACCATCATCCTGCCAAACAGCCGATTCAACTTTCAAAGTATGAGCACGAAGCCGGAACCTGCTCACATTACACATAACTTGCTTAGGCAAATCCAAAAAAAGATACCAAGGCAGGGGTACATAGGTTTGGCGAGCGATGCAAGCAAAAGGAGTAGCAAACCAAGCTTGGTAAGTAGCTAGTTTGTTGTTGTTTTCCCTTGGATCCACTGACTCGGCTTCTCTCCAAACTCCTTGCAATCTGTACCTCAAGTCTGCACCAAAATCATTCATGGAAATGGCACCTCCTGACCTCACAGCCTGCTCAAAAATTTCATAACCACGTAAACCTTGGAAGGCTTGAATCAACTGCGCTGTCCAGCACTTGTCATCCTTAGGTTGTAACTTCAAATCGGCTTGCATAACACGGCGTAAAGTACTACTATTTGTACCAAGCATGCTGTTGTACAGCTTGACTGCAGCTCTAAACCAATAGTACTGCAGTGGTTGATGCCCACATTCTCTCAAAACAGCCCAGTTAGTGGTAGTTCGCTTCACACCCAAGGTACCTTTCAAGAAATTCAGATGCAAAGTTTGCAGAGCACTAGAGAACTCTTTGCCTGCCTGCATGAAACCTGTACCCCACACCTGACTCGCGTACATACCAACTGGAATAACATACGTCTTCCGAACGGACCATCTGCAATGCAGTATTTGAGACGTGGGATGGCTCTATAACTTTTTAAATAAGTTACAAGTTAGTTAGTTAGTTAGTTAGTTACAAGGGGATCTAAGCCTTTAGCCATAAGGTTGGCTGCTCGGCGTGAAGTCCTTAGTTGAACACAAACACAGGCAACTCTAAAACACTGAAAACTGAAGTAATGTCTGAAGAAAGTTTTTCTTTTCTTTTCTTTGGGAAGGGTTCTATTTGTTGAGTGTTCAGGGATCTGCAGGTTCTGTAGAGCAAGACGATTTGCGCTGCCAATGTCCATGGAGGCAAGGCCTGCCCCAAAAGGGCCTTTACTGATACCTTTAAGGAGGATTCTGCTAGCAATATTATGGCGTTCAGTTACCATGTTTGATATGGTGGAATGCTAACATCCTGAAAGAATGTGGAGGGCTCTGTCTGGCTCCCCACAGAGGGGACATTGTAGGCTGGTGGACATTTTAAAGCGCACTGCATGCTTTTGATTGAAGAGGGTACCTATGCGGTAGTTGAAAACGTTTTGCTTCATTTTTAAAGGAAGTTTTGGCATGGTCCAGAAGGCATTGCTGGCCTTTTTATGGACTGTGGTAAGTAGACTTTGATAATAAGAGTAGTATCCTGTCTCTGTTTTAGCATTTCCAAGTCTGTGTTTTGAGTGCATGTCCGTCCTCAGAGCATCACAAAGGTTGAAAAAGTGTTTAAACTTTGGGGCAGGTGAGTCAGGGAGTTCTGATGTGCTTGCATGGGGGCGGGCAGCTTCCTCAAAGGCAAGCCAGGTGGTGTCATGGAAAGGATTGCCATCAAGGTTGACACAGGGGAAGGTTGTGTCTGCAGGGGTGTCATCACCCTGAATAGCCTGGTGCTTGGCAATGGCATCTGCGCATTTGTTACCCGCAATTCCAGCGTGAGATATAACCTTGTACAGATGAATAGGGGTAGGTGAATTGGGCACAAGCTGTATGATCATTTTAAGGATATGGCCTTGGACATGCTGGCGATAAAGCTCTGGATACAGTGTTCGCTTTCTGATTTGGAGGAGTGAAGAAAGGATATCAGTAGCGATGTGAGAGTGACCCTGGAGAATGGCAGCTGCTATTGCTGCTAATTCAGCCCTTACAATCGTATTTGTGATTCCCGTTTGGTTGGACATAATTGGGACTATCATTGTCAGGGTGGTAGATTCCTGCTCCTATTACTTGTCTTCCGAGGTGTATTTGGCAGCTACCATCTGTGTATGCCCATCCTTTCCAATTCTGGACTTTTCGGACCAGGTTTGGGCTAGATGCGGTAGGCGGCAAGAGGGGTTGTTGGCTAAGGACAATGTTCTTAGGGGTGTGTTGTTGGTCAGAGGGTAGTTTTTCAAAAATTTTTAAACCAGTCTCAATGCCTGGGTGTCTGGGGTTGAGAACTGGGTCATTGCTGATGGTTGTTTTCCACCAGCGTGCTTCAGGGATTTGTTGTGCTAAATCAGTGAGCCAAGTTGGGTTGTTCTCATTTAGGCGGATTCTTGCTGCAGTATTCCAGACAGCGATAATTTGTAGGCTCCAAGAGTGGCGGGGAAGCATGGATTCCTTGCTGACCCAGAAGTGGGGAGTAGCATAGTTGAGAGCTGCTGATGGTATGGTTCCCAATGTGCAACAAAGATGAGGGTAAGCATTAAGAAGAAGTTTGGATTATGGATTGGTGCTCACCTCCCCAGCTTGGTTCGAACATGAAAGTTGCTGTCGCATCAGTTTGTAGCATTGCAGAGTAAATGGCATGTTTCAGGGTGAGGTGCATTAGATGGTCGTCATAGATAGGATGGCATGACGAGAAGCCTGAGAATTTGGACGACAAAGCATTGTGGATGGCTCCAAAGATCCTGTCTCGAGGGTGTTCGCTCCAGCAGTGGATGTAGTTGGGGTTATGATCTAAGGGTGAGGCCACTTTTTCCTGGGTCACTAATGCCCAATTCTGGAGAGCTAAGTGGACATGGTCAGGTAGGATGCACATCAGTGTTTCCTTTTTGGCGCCATATTATCCCGATCGCCATAAAATCCAGGTTTTCGGGATTGTTGAAAGCTATAAAATCAAGGTTTTGGAGGGCAGAGAGGCTTTGGTGAAAAAGGGGTCGTAACACCTTAGAATACCTTCGACTCCCTCGCAATTTCGACTTCAGTAGCCCAATTTACAAAAATTTTCAATGGGTGAAGACGAGAGTAGGAAAAGGGTTTAAAAAGGGACACAGCGACGGTGGATGCCAACAAGCCACATGGCCTCACCAACAGATTCCAGCCATCCTGGTTGAAGGACCCCAACTGCCCCCTGCGTGAGCATTGGCTCAGGGATGGTGGTCTGGATGGCAATAATGAGTATGTGGCAAAGTGCTTCTTCTGCAATACCAGCTTCCAGAGCAGGCTCCAGAATGTGAAAGCGCATGAGGGTGGCAAGAAGCACAAGGGGGTGATGGTTATGGTGCCAGGCTCAGTGGAAGATGAGCGGATGTTCTCAGCAATGAAGTACCTGAAGGACCCCCAGCGCAACAGGATAAAAGAGCAGCACCTCACAGCATGCGCGCGGGCATTCAAGAGCAAGGAAGTCAGCGTTGCCTCGTTTCCCTACCCAGCAGCCATTGGCAAATGGCTAGATGCCAGCAAGCACGGCCGATATGGACTCGAATAGCTAAGCATAAAGACAAACTTGTCTGAATGGGGTGACACACCTGGGCAACTTTTGACTTAAGCCACATAATGATGGCTTTTTGCACCCTGCATGTACTGTAATGAAGCACTCTGCAGGGTCTTGTGGAAAGCAATGCAGACGAGTGAATAGCCGGGAGGCCGCAGGCCTCCCGGCGGGCTGGAGGCATGTTGACAGAAGCTATAAAATTAAGGTTTCATAAATTAGCATATCGGGGTGAGACATAAAATGAAGGTTTTTGGAAAACCAAAAAGGAAACACTGATGCACATGTAGGAGTCTTTGATTTTTTTTACTTTGATATTTGCTGTTGTTTAAGATAGAGCGTGAGAAGAGGCCCAGGAGCTCAGAGGCAAAGCTTTTAGATGGGGGCTGGATTGTGTCATGTATCCCACTCTGCTTGGCTCTGTCGAATGCTTTATAGAGGATATTAATGCGCTCTGGGGTGAGCATCTCTTGACATTTGCCATCTGTGCCGTAGATGCATGCCACCTGTAGGGAGTTGATCATGATCTCCGGTAGCACCAGGGGTGGTATGGAAGGTGTGGAAGGGGAGTTAGTGGCCTCTGCTCTGGGGTGGGGATCTGTTGTGTTACCGGGCATTGTTCTAACGAGGTCAACGCTTGTGACCCAAAACTTGCAGCTTCCAGTCCCTATAATGTCTACTTGTGGGGTTATGGGGTTGATATCAAAGAGGACATTGTTGCAGAGTTCTGTACCTAGTTTTTGTTTCCATGTATCATTGCTACCTGTTTTGTCAATCCTCGTCTTTTAAGGTCAACTTAAAACGGTTGTCTAGTTCAGGGTCAGCAGCAGGTATGGAGAGGTCCGGCTCATCCTTGCGGGTTTCAAATTCAAGGATGCGCTGGAGAAAAGTGGGCCATGTTTCTTTAGTGTCTTCTGGCTCCCAGCTTGGCTCCCAGGTAATGCACACAAGTTCTTTACTGGAAGAGTTGTACTCTCTTCTAAGTTTATCGTCTTCATTGAGATGGGCACAGGCAGGGCAAGCCCAGTATTCATCGTTGTCAATACTACTTCTTTGCTCATCAGTGTAGTACCCGAGCTCTTTCATGCACGTCCAGTGATAGATTCGATGGCAGACATCGCAGATATACATATCAAGATAGGAATTGTATCGTCATTAAAGAAACTAGGACTGGATCACCAACGTGCCACTAAGCTCGCCAAAAAACTCCATGCCCATTCCGTTCATTATGCCCATAAACTAGTCTCCACACGCCGCGGTATTGAAAACAAGAATGCTTACCACAGCCATTTGGTTCTAGAGCCAGATGCTTCTAATAACCCTCCAGATCCTCATTAGTTTCGTCTCTCTTTCTTGTCTCGTGGTGGAGGAGGCTCACGGCTCTTTATGAGCCAATGTGCCTCCTTTTCCTTAATTGATGTAGGGAGAGTTACTCTTCCTACGTAGTTTTTCTTTTCTTATCGTATGCCTGCTTGAAATCAATAAAAGCTGCATGCAGCCTTGGGGATGCATTTGGGCGCTTGACCTGAGCAGCATGCTGCAAGTGCCGCAAAATGAATATGGGCTGCAAAGTGTTACGGCCAGGGTAGAAACCAAAGTGAGTGTCTGGAAACTTGTTTTTTTCCTTACACCACCCAGTGACCACCTCCCTAAGAACGTTAGCATACAGCCTGTACAGGGTGCCATATACTGTGAGCACGCGATAATTCCCTGGGTCCAGCACAGAGCCCTTCTTGTAGGGGAGTTATCTTAGCCACTTTCCAACAAGCAGGAATCTCAGGCCTCTCCATCATGGCAGCTAACATACGTGCAATATAAGGAGCCAAAACATTCATCCTATCCGTGCCTTTACCATTAACTGCTGGGACCCTGTTTTCAGCGTACTTGGTGAAGGGGGCAGCAGCAGCAGCAAAACCAGGGGATGTCCTAGCATTCAGCTTACGCATGTGCTCGCAAACAATAGGGTACAGGGCAGCTGCATCAGGCAGTTCCATCACATCAGGTTCAGGCTCCGGTGTGAAGACACGAGGCCTGGACAACAGTTAGAGGCGGCACAGCGGCAGCATACAGACCTCAGGAAACTTACTAGTGCTAAAGTTGTGACTCTTTACACTATCCTTCTGGGTGTTGGTGGGACCTGCTACACTGATCGTATTTTGAACCAGTTTAAACAACTTGGACTGGACCATCAACGGGCCCATAAACTTACTCAAAGACTCCATGCCCATTCGGTTCAGTATGCCCATAAGCTTGTCACCACTAGACGTGCTATGGAAAATAGTAATGTTTCTCACATCCAGGTTCTGGAGCCGGGTGCTTCAAGTAACCCTTCAGATCCACATTAGCTTTTTCTTCCTTGTAGCTGTGTGGTGGAGGAGACTCACGGCTCTTTTGAGCCAATATGTCTCCTTTTCCTTGATTGATGTAGGGAGGGTTTTGTCATGCTGAATCACCGTTACTGCACTTTTGTTGTTCTCTAAGCAGGTAACACAACGCGCCGACACGTGCCCATCCGCTGATGTAACCCCAAACGCTGATAGCTCGGTCCCCCGCTGCGCAGAATGCACCTGTGCTTGGCACAGACGGTTCTTGAGTGCGTTCCCCGTGGTGGCGCCATGAGATGGTTTAACGTTCAGGGTTGCCAATAACCATGCAACAAAGGACGGGTACACTCGAGCTGTTGGCTGGAGTTGCGAGTGCACCGGCTTAGCTCTTCTTCATGTTGCTGTTAAGCTGCTCTTGGTCTTGCTGAACAGTGCTGGCTTGGCTGCAGCACGCAGAGAATGTCTGGGGCAGACACAGCTTTTGGACCAGCTTCACCAGGTTAGGGTTACATCAGAGACAAGGCACCCCTGGCACAAGGCCAGGGATAACAGAAACAGAGCCAAACCTCAATGGAAGGTGGAACAGAAGGTTGAATAAGAGAGAGCATCCAATAAAAGGACCCCACTTAAATACAGGTCACACCTCACACTCTAGTTTTTGCAGTGATTCAGCAATAACCACGATTTAACGTGACAGCTTCCTCTGCCTACACAGTTTTTCTTTTTCTTTTTCTTGCGTTCATAATGTCCATAAGCTTAGAAACAAACAGAAAAAGCTTGTTGATGTGTTGCAAGAGGAAATCACCACAAGGTTTACAAGGATAAGGCCTTCAGTCAAGAAGTGCGACTGCCAGCCTTCTCATAAAAGGCAATTAATTCATGAAGGAAAAAAGGGACTCCCTTTTTCGGATTTTGTTGTCGTCCTGGTTCAAAAAAGCAGACACATCATGAGATCCTGCATGTGAGAACAAGGGAGCATATTTCCTGCGGAGAGATACCACCTGGGGATATGTGCAATGAAAGAGGGCATGTTCATCCTGGACACCACTGGTGGCACCCGATGGTGATGAGTCATCACCCTCACAAAGGTTGCAATTTGGGGAAGACCTGTGATTCCAAGTTGCTGTCTCATAGCGAAGGGTGTGATTACGGAGTCTGAATCAAGCCATGCTGCGAATGACATCATGGGGGAGGTCAAGGAAAATGTATTTGGGGAGACTGTAGAAGAAATGCATAAAACAAGCCCCTGTTTGTAGGAGGAGCGCACCACTGGACAAACAGGTTTAAAAAAAGGAACGGCAGCCACACTGTTGGGCTGATAGGCCTGGTGCTGGTACATTCCAGCACACGGAGGTGAAAAATTTAAGCGGTAAACTGGAGGAACAGGCGCAAAGGAGGGGGTGACTGAAAAAGGGGAGAATGTTTGTACAAAACTAGAAATTGAAGTGCGAGCAACAAAGATGAGTCCAAAGATCCAGCCAAAAACAAACCCAGAAGCTAGGACATGAAAAAGAAAAGTTACTTGTTGTGTTGCAAAAGGAAATCAGAATCTGCTTCGACACTAAGCTGTTGCCTTAAAAAAGGTTTCGCAAAGAAAGATCCCCAGGTAAAGCCTGGAAAGGCTCAAAGTATTTTCGCCTTAAAGCACATACTCCCTTATACCCACACACAAAAAGTATATAGACCTCATCTTGAATTTGTCCGCATGAGCATTGATTGCACACAGGAGAAATCCCATCCTCCCGAGATGCAGTTTCCACATTCAAACTTTGGAAGTGTGAGCTCTCGACCTAAATCGGCTTACATTTTGCATGACATGTTGAGACAAATTCAGATGCAAGTACCACGGCAGCCGAATGTTTACGCACATTGTGGTCAAAAGGCAGAGCGAAGAGTGCTTGGAATGTTGCAATATGGTATTTGCTTCTTGCGGATCCTCTCTTTCAACAGCTCGCCATCATGATGCACTGCGCAATCCGTGCCTAAAATCATCAGTGAAATCCTGTAGTGAGGTAGGCGTGCCCTGCCTTATTGCTGTAATAACTTGTTACCTGTTGTGTTAGAACAGAATCACAGCACCGCAATCCTTGAAAGCCATCCAGGATCTGGGCAATCCATAACCATGAAAAAGTAGGGTTACAAGGGTTACAAGGGGTTGGCCTACTGCCCAAGGATCTGGCTGATCGGCTGCTGGCAAAACATTCTCATCCAGCATCAAAAATTGAAACCAATCCTGACAAAAGATTTTAAATTCTGTACGAGTCTTGATCTAGAAAAGCATTGACCTCAAAATCAGTCTAATTATGAAAGCTCGCCAAAAGAGAAATAAAATCAGTGTTTGGAGGCTGGGCAAAAGTATGTAATGGTGTAAAGAAGGAAAGATCTACGCTTGCCGTTCGGCCGCCGCGGCGTGCATTAAGGAAAGAGCCTCCCATTGACTCCCACTGGTAGAGGGCATCTTTTTCTCCACCCCGGCCGTATTGAATGGTTTAAAAAGGTCAATGAACAGGTCCTTGTATTTTCTGCGCAGCTCACACAACTCAAAGCAATTGCAACATGTTTATTGTCCTGGACTTGAGCACATCCACACCTTTCACAAAAATTTGAATCACCCAGCCATTTACAGGATTCGACCTTCAAGCAGTGGTCACGAAGCCTAAACCTACTCACATTCCTCATGACTCTTTTTTGCAGATCCTGAAATAAGCATGATGGGATATAGAAGGATTTGCGTGCTGTTTGAACCAAAGGTTTTCCACACCAATACTGGTAAGTCACTGCTTTCCTGTTCACCTCTCGGGGACTTAAGGCATCCGCTTCCCTCCATACCTTCTGCTTTCTGTACCTCAAATCCCCTGAAAATCCTGCATGGGAATCTTGGCAGCATTCAGCATTTTCTGTTCAAACACCTCCTCATTGCGCATGCCACTAAATGACTTAGACACATGTGCAGACCAACAAGACTCACTCCTACCAGCAAGGTGTAAATCTGCCTTCAGCACTTGACATACTGTAGTGTCTCACTGTTAGAGGCAAAGCATTTTGTTGAAAAACTTGACAGCAGCCCTAAACCAATAAAACTGTAAGGGATCTTGGCTACACTCGCTCTTGATCAATACTGGCCAGTTTGTGGCAGTACTTCTCACACCTAGAAAACGCCTGAAAGAGCATAATTGCCTTTTTTGTAACTGGCTTTTGAACTCACTGCCTTCTCGTAAGAACTCTGTACCCCTCACTTGGCACGCGTACATCCCAGCCGGAATGCCATACACCTTAGAGAGCCAAATCAGAGCATGTGGCCTATTGCTTAGATCCGATCTAACATGGGTCATGTTAATGCACAAATCTCCTTAATCCTTTGCTGGGCAGCCATGTAAGGCAGCATAACACGCTCCTCAGACACCTTCAAATTCATGTGCTTGTCCACAAGCATACCGAGGTATTCAGACTGTTCTTTTTGGGGAAGAGCCACGTCTCTATACATGAAAGTAGGCAGAGAAGAACACGACCTACCATTAAAATGCATGACCTCTGACTTTGATGTATTGACAGTCAGCCCCTTTCTCATTGCATAACCCCGTAATCTATTCAGCATAACTTGCATTTCACCTGGGTCATTGGTAGTTAAACTCAAGTCGTCTGCATATAGCATGTTTGGAATGCCATTCACTCCATCCCCTGTCACAGCACCTCTTATACCTTCACTGATATCTCTGCCCATGTCATCTATGTATAGAGAAAACAGGAGAGGGGACAGAAGACAACCTTGCTTAACTCCACTTGTTGGACGCACACGTGCCCTTTTATCCCCATCAACCAGACCGTCACGGATATGTATCCATCATATAGCTAGCTTGCTAGTTAGGGGACCTTTCCTTGATGCACGCAGCTGGACCTGGCTTGCGTAGACTTTTCTTTTCTTTTCTTTTTTGTATCCATCATCCCGATACATTTCCTTGATAGCTCGGAAAGGTGGTGTAGGCATGGCAATGCGTTACAAATGGTCCCAACGGTCCCATGGTCGCTGTTGAGGCACAGTGTCTTATGCTTGGAAGGTACCAATGGAAGCAGCATGTAGTCTAGGTGCTTGCTGCGGTTTGAGCTTTTTGCAGCATGTTTCAATTGCCTTGAAATAAAGAGGGGATGCAGTGTTCTCCTACCAGGGTGAAGACCAGATTGGGTGCCAGGACCCTTTTCCTGAACACACCAATCAGTCATCAAGTCTTTAAGCACATTGGCATGAGTACTAGACATCACCCCACTAACAGCAATCATCCTGTAGTTCCTACAATACATAAAAGAACCAACAAAATGGTTTTCCCAGAAGGTTGGGTGTTTTCCAAACTGCTTTGTACTGCATGGTTCCTGTGCCATCTCATGGGGCAGGTGTCACAGGGTCAAGTCCGACCTGTGGCAGTGGAGACGCTTGCAAAATTAGAACTACGCAGCCCAATTAAGGAGAGGTCATCTGTCCTAAAAGGCAGAGCCCCAACACACAGACCAAGAGGAAGAGCAAGCACAGAAGTCTACTCCTGAAAGTTTTTCCCCGCCATGGGATCTACAACACGAGTGTCAGGCAGGCCCTGTCCAGCAAGCTTAGGGCCCCCCTAAGCCCCAAGCAAGCCCTCCAACATCGCAGCAAGGGCCCCCCACTTCCCTATGAGAGCCATCCGAGATTTGGAAGCTTTTGTACATGACATAAAGGTGTGTGTAGTACCTTGCTTTATTCCACACAAAAATGCTAGCGTTGCCTTGTGGGTCATAAGGGGTTACAGGAGGCCCTACGGCCCGGCATTTTAGTTGATTAAGCCATGCCAACAATTCCTTTAAAGTTGGACACTATTGAATTGAGACCCGAAGAAAGGTTTGCTTCTAATCGCCCTTAGGGGTGGGTCTTAAGCCTGTTGGACAGGGCCTGCCTGACAGTCGTGTCGTAGGTCCCATGGTGGGGGCCAACTTGCTGGAGTAGACTTCTGTGCTTGCTCTTTCTCTTGGTCTGTGTGGTGAGGCCCTGCCTTTCAGGACAGGTGACCTTTCCTTAATGCACGCGGCCGGACTTGGCAAGTGTAGTCTTTCTTTTCCTTTCTTTTCTATCGCCCTGATGCAATTTTATTGGTTCCAATGAAAAAAGTGCCAAGGACCAACTCCCAGTATCCATTGAGAAGTAGAGGGGGGCGCGGGGGGAACAGGGAGCACTCAGCGCCAGCCACAGCCACTCCACCTACTTCCAAGACAACCTTGTTAAACAAGGCTTTGAGGGCAACCCCCAGAACCTCCCCAACTCTCCATGGCTCTCAACTACTGGATGCGCCATCCGCAAGAATGTCACTTTTGACTTCCAACCTACCAACCCCCAGACAGATATCATGCCAACATGGAAATGTGAGATAATTGTAAGAACCGTTGACCTTATGACAGAGACCCAGAGGAGCCCATCTGATGAGGATACGTTACCTAAACAAATGCCTGAGGTGCTCAACCCGTGAATCTGCCTGTATCTATAACACAAATGGCAAATGTGCTGGCATGCTCACCATAGAAAGGCTCCAGACCTTGGTTGAAGCTTATGAAGCAGCCAAAAAGGCAGGGAAACATGACACCATCCAACCACCCGCCCAGGATACAGCCACAGAAGTTATGGGCCTCCTATCACGTCAGAAGGCCCACCAAAAGCAACTCTCTGCTAAAAGCAAAAAGGCATACAACTCCAACGCACTGATCACACCTCCCCACATCCGATCAGCCCTGCATAAATGGTGCATGGTCTTCACGGAAAGGTTCTCCAATCCTCTTGAATTTGACTGTACCTACAATACTTACTTTAGCACAAGCTACCAAGACCAGATCTTTGGGGCGCACACTGATGCCTTCTCTGCGCGCTACTGTGGCTACTCCTTCTGCCATCCTCCTCATGGTGACAAAATCATGTTCCAACTCCTGCGGCACGCAGTGCACTCCTCCCTCCAAACCAACGATCCAGTCGTCACATTCATGCTCTTGCCACACTGGAGAGGCTTCAGTTGCAACGCCTACATGAGCTGGCTGAACCACTATCCAGGTCTCGTGCAAGTTTTAGCCAAATTCCCCACTGGAAACATTTAATTCCAGACACCCCAGCACTGGTTCAACACCATACCTACCCCTGCCCAACCTTCCTGCCCCATGCAACTCATTGTTGCCTGGAACCTACAGGCCAGAGAGGCACTATATAATGCCAACAAAGACTGGCTCCAACTCCTCAAGCAAGACATACCAGAAGCACATTGGCTACCCATACAAATTCCAAATTCTGCCATACCACTGCATACTCATCAACGCCTAGCATCAAACAACTGGAGGAAGAAATTTGAATCCCTTCCCCGTGATACCCATTCCTGCTTGCACAGATGCCCTCGGACAAGGGCAGCCTTCGATCTTGCCATCTACAGAAAGACGTTCACTTCTAAAATCAAGAACTGGAGAGAGATATCACCTACACAGATGGCAACGTCATTCAACCCAAAGATGACTCTCCTGTACTGGTCGGCTTGGGTGTTTGCAAACCAAGCAGAGACTCTACTCAATCATCCCTACAGCTACAATTGCACATAAATCCCAATGGACATGGATCCACAAACACTATCAACAGAGCAGAACTAGCTGGTATCCTTGCAGCACTCCAACTAGGACACACTGACATAGCCTCTGATAGCGCATCCTGCCTCTCTCAGATATCTAAACAGACCCTTAACCCAATGCGCATGAGGACCCACCTTCATGCAGAACTCATCCAAGCCATCTCAAATTTATTAAAGCACCCCTCACACCCTGTAAATTTCTACAAAGTTAAAGCCCACTCTGGCATTATTGGTAATGAGGGGGCTGATGCTTGCGCCCGCACTGCAGCACTCATGAACACCACGGACATTACACTTCCAGATGCCAGGGATCCCTTCCACAACTTTTACTGGCTTTCCTTGAAGTCCGCACCTGGCAACAACGGTGAATTACATCATTCCCGCACTGCCCAAACTCACTACCTCACCAATCTGACAGACAAGCTTACAACACACATGCACAAAAAACATAAGCTCGGCTCTGCTGACACTTCAGGCTACTTTTACAACAGCTAGCAGAGGCTAAACAATATACAGCCCACTCTCTTAAGCACCACTGTCAGTTCAGAAGCTCATATCCCACCCTCTCAACTCGCCAACAAAGAAACCAGCAACTCCTTTTGGAATGATCCAAAGATCACCCCTTAAACAGCAGATTAATGTTTAAAAATACCACGGGAACTGTTTACACTCAAAAACATGCCATCAGATTCAAGAAGTCCAACAACTCTGCACGCTGCCCATTATGCGGCGACATGGACAGCATCAATCACATTGCCCTTAGATGTCTTAACCCAACTATGAATGGAATGCACACCAATAGGCATCATATTGGCCTTGGCTTCTGTGTTAAAGCCCTTAGCAGAGGCAGGTTCGGCTCATCCCTTATTGGTATGGATGCCTGCCCTAATGTGAGACTCTTGGATCAGGGGAAACAAGTCCCAGAAAACATCTCACGAGCCATTCCAGACTGGGTTTTTCCTAATGGTACTGACTCCTCTGCTTGGCACCAGAGCCGCCCTGATGCTGTTTTTGTGCGCTCTATCCCAGGTCGACCCACACACATTGATCCTACTAAGATCCCTCCTCATGACAGGGACATTCATCTTGTTGTATTAAAATTTCGACCTGATACTAACCCCCTTCCCACCCTGGAGGCTGCAATCGCCCGGCATGCCAACACTTTAACAAGGCTCAAAACCCGCAGCTCAAGAAACCCTCACAGGAATAACAAAGTGACCTTGCACACCATCCTAGTTGGTGTGGCAGGCACTATTTACAACGACTATACCATTAAACCTCTTATCAACTTGGGCCTAACCAAACAAAAGGCTAAATCACTAGCATCCAAACTGAATTGCCATGCTATCCAACGATTAACAACTATTATTAACACCAGACATGCACTTCATTTCCAGGGGACTTCTTGGGGAGGGTTTGCTGGGTGCGTGGATGAGCAGAGGAGGAGAAGGAGAGTCCGGGCGCTCAGGAGCATGGCAGCCAACCCTCCAGATCCTCATTAGCTCTGTTTCTGGCTTTCTCCTAGGCTAACTTAGTCTGGTTCTGCGTGCTTGCCAGTGCAGTGTGGGAATAAAACCAAACAAGTAAATGTGCTGGTGCCTCTGTTGGCTCGTCTTTTTAAAGTGTTGCTGACTGAAAGTAAAGTGCCTGCGTGCTGGAAGGTTGCCAAGTTGAGCCCCATTCACAAAAAAGGGGAAGTGCTGAAGCCTGGGAATTATAGGATGATTGCGGTTAGCGGTGTAATGTATAGGATTTATGCTAATGTGCTGAAAAATCTGGTGACAGATTGGTGTATGAAAAAGGGAAAGATTCCGGACACGCAGTTTGGCTTCTTTCCAGGAAGGAGCACTCTGCATCCTCTGTTCATTCTGAGGCACCTCAAGCATGCTGCGAAAAAATTGAAGCCACGGAATTCTTCCAGATTGCACGTTGCTTTCATTGAATTTTCTCAAGCTTATGACACCGTGCCCAGACAGCAGCTTTGGTCTCACTTGCAGCGCAATGCAATGCCGACTCCTCTGCTCAGTGTGATCAGAGACATGTATGATAATGATGAGTACATTCTAATGGATGGTGAGAAAAGGGCGCGCGTGCAGCCATCGAACGGTGTTAAGCAAGGTTGTCCTTTGTGCCCCCTTCTTTTCTCTCTGTACATCAATGATATGGGCAGAGAGATAAGTGAGGGCATTGAGGGTGCTGTGACTGGTGATAGAGTGAATGGTGTGTCCCACATGATGTACGCTGATGACCTTGGATTAACTACGAATGACCCTGGTGAAATGCAGAAGATGCTGGACAGACTCCGTGTGTATGCCCAGAGAAAAGGGTTGACTGTAAACACAGCTAAGTCTGAGGTGGTGCACTTCAACAGTACGTCTGTCTCTCCTCTGCAGAATCCTTTTACGTATGATGGAGTGGTCCTTCCAGAGAAGGACAGGTTCAAATATTTGGGAGTGCTGTTGGATAAAAATATGGATTTAAAGGTAGCTGAGGAGCATGCGGTGCGGCCTTATATGGCTGCACAGAGAAGGATTTCGGAGTTTGCCAAGGGTCATGACCTGAAAAACAGGCCTCATGCTATGCTCTGGTTGTCTAAGGTGTATGGCATTCCTGCTGGGATGTACGCGTGCCAGGTGTGGGGAACTCATTACTTGAGAGAAGGCAGTGAGTTTGATAGTCAATTGCAGAAAAGATATCTGTGTTCCTTGAGGCGCATTCTTGGAGTAAAGAACAGTACTACAAATTGGCCGGTGTTGAGAGAGTGTGGCCAGGAGCCTCTGCAGTTCTTCTAGTTTCGTGCCTCCATCAAGTTTTTTAATAGCATGCTTGACTCCAATAGTGAAGTTTTGCGTAGTGTGCTGAGGGCTGATTTAAGTCTGGCTTCTTTTGATTCCTCTTGCTGGTCTGCTGAAGTCTCTAATGCTTTTGGTGGGATGCGGAATGGTGATTCGTTCAAACAGAACATGCTGAGAGCTGAGAAAATCCCCATGCAAGAGTTCATTGGTGATTTGCGATACAGACAGCAGAAAGTGTGGAGAGGGGCCGATGTTTTTTGTCCTCGTGCAGTTAACAAGAAGGCAGTGACGTATCATAAGTGGTGTGGGAATTCTGAGAGTGGTCCCAGAGGTGCTCCTTTTTGTATCCCCTCGTATCTGTTCAAGGATTTGGACAAGCATGTTTTGAGAAACATTAGCAGATTTAGATTGCGTGCTCATCACTTGAGAGTGGAGTCTGGTAAATGGCTTGGGGGTTCAAGTATCTGTGATAAGTGTGAGTGTGGGGAAGTCCAGGATGAAAAACATGTGCTTTTCTTTTGCAAATGTACTGAGGTGCGTGAGCTACGCACGAGATACAAGGACCTTTTTGAGGAGATGTTTAAGACTTTGCGTGTGTTTGCTCCGCCTTCAAACGCTGACTTTGTTCCATTCTTGGCTTGCCATCATACTATCACTGATTCTGAGATCAATGCTTTCCTAAATCAAGACTCATACAGACTTCTTAGATTTGTGTCAGATTTAGTCTCAATTTTTGATACTGGTTGAGCTTGTTTCACCAGCTGCCATCAGCCAGAGTCTCGGGCTGTAGGCCACCATTGTAAACCCTTGTAAACTTAGTCTGGTTTAGGTTTGAGGGCCCTTTGGTGAGACCCTTTCTAGCTTGCTAGTCAGGGAACCTTTCCTTAATGCACGCGGCCTTTTGGCTGGCCTAGTCTTTTCTTTTCTACTTACAAGGTCCGTAACCCTAGTCAGCTCCTTCCAGAACAGAGGCACATTCATCTTGTGGAGGTCAAATACTGTGAAGACACCAGGTCCAATCAGCTGGAGACCTTTAAGCATCAGCACCGCGACCTATGTAGCCATCTTTCAAGGGCCTCAGCTCAAGTCACCCTCCATACCAATCTGTTAGGTGTGGGCGGGGTCATCTACATCACTCACACTTTGGAGCCCATTAAAGGGCTTGGTCTTGACACTCAAACAGCCACCAAGCTTGCTCTGAAGCTTCATGCTCACTTTGTCCATTATGCTTATTAACTTGCTAGCACCAGCCGCGCTCTTGGGAAGGCTTTCCTCAACTTTAATTACCGAGATCAGGCACGGGCTACTGCTAGTAACCCTCCTGATCCCCATTGACTTGTTTCTTTTGTTTCTCTTGGTTAAGGGGATACACGGTGCCTCGGCCCTGGGTACCTTCGTTTCCTTATTTGATACGGGGAGCGTTTTCACTGCCTGTGTAGTTTTTCTTCTTTCCTTTTCAGCACACCTCTCTCCTTAGACAGACATATTGGACAATAAAATTTGCCATCCTAAGCGGAGAATGCAAGCTAGGCATACACGGCAACACACTGGTGCATAACTTCCACTCAATAATATTCATAAGCGATGACCGCAAAGATGTACTGTGAAGTAAACACTGATGGTCAGTCCGATAAAAAATCAAAGAAGCACTCATCCCACTCATGTGCACGTTGCATGTGTCTCATCGCTGTGTGCTCATCTTTATCAGGAAATAGTTACCTAACCATTGTTGCCTACAACGTCACTCAAATGCCTCACAAAAAGGTACACAGAATGCAGAGCAATGCTGCCGCAGCTTTGGCTGGAATGAAATGCCCACCACTTACGTTGCCCAAGCATCAGTACTCAGTATGTTAGGGGCCAGTGATGTGCCACTCAGCCGCAACGTGGCACACCACTGCAACTATATCGCAGGGTGTGTAATTACCAGTCTGCTCCTAAGGCATGTGCTAAAACTCCCCTGACCTTAAATCAGACTGCTTTGGTGCAATAAATCGGGCCTGCATCAGACATAGATAGCCCAATGACAAAGAACAGGCCTCTGCTCTTTGTTCCGGCATCAGACTAGTTGCGCACACACTGGATGTGCACACATCAACGAGGACTGTGCTTGCAATAACGCTATGCTTGCAATAACGCTATGCTTGTCAGGAGCAGGTGCACACACAGCATAGCGGACCTCCCACATCCCCATCACACATCTTCAAATGCTGCCTCTCGGCTGCGCGCACTCAAAAATACTTTCCCGGCCTCTTGTGCTATAACTTACCATACCATACCACCTCCATTCGATCCCAGATTTCAGGTTCCAGTACTGTGGGCCTCATGGGTGCGGGAGCCAATCCCGGCTGCATGTGCTTGCATTGTATAGACATGCTTGCTGCCAGGGGTGCTATGGATGCAGGCATTGCATCCATCACACTCTGTCCGTGCTTGCATCACACAGGGTGAACGCCTGGGCTACACACCCCACCATGCACCCACCACCTCAGAACCCCCATCACAACAAAACCAACTCAAGGGGCAGATAATATTCCAAAAAGGGGGCATACCATCACAATTGTTTTGGGACAGAGCTGAGCACTGACGCTGCGTCCACATCCAGGTGACAGCACCCGACAGTCAAACAGCAGCTTGCGAGATTGCTCAACTCAGAAGCCCTTGCAGTAGGGGGGGTCGGTGGTGGCCCACGTCAAGATCTGTTTGTACTGCTCCATCGTGATCAGCTCAGAAGTTCATGATCCTACCGCCTTCTGATCAGCTCAGAAGCTCTTGCAGTAGGGGGGATCGGTGACTGCCCACGTCATGATTTGCTCGTACTGCTGCGCTGCCAAGTCCCAGCTGGCATCCCGCTGCATGCCGCGCGTCTGCAGCTCCCGGAAGCGCTCCCTGTTGTGGGTGTAGGTGTCCAGCGCGTTCTGCACAGCCCAGATCAGGCCCTGCTGGCAGGGGAGTGGGTACATGAGTGAGTGAGTACGCAAGCAGTGATCAAGTTCATGTATCAGAGCGCGTGCGTGCGTGCGTGTGTGTGTGTGTGTGCGCGCACGCACATGTGTTTGGTGTGTGTATTGTGGGAGATGAATGTTTCTAACACGGCATGAACATGACATGGAACCGGAAGCGCATCAAGCTTGGTCGGGGTCATGCGGGCTCACAAAAGTCAGAAGATCTAACCCCAGGTGGGTAGTACGTGTGCATTGAAGGCATCAGCTCCATAAAGGCCTTGACACTAAGTAAGCCAGACAGAAACACAGCGACCCTGCCTTTTCCAAGATACAAGACCACAAAGAGAGATATACAAACACTCCCATATTGCGTTTCTCCTGTTTTGCATGCCAGATGCACTCTGGTGTTGCTCGCCTTGTACAGCAAAAACATTTGAAAGCAAGAAGGCTGCCCCCTTTGCTTCAGCTTGTGGATGCATCGGCCTCAACCGATTGTATGGAAAAGCAAGACTGTGGAAAAACAATTGATTGAAAGTGGGATGGCCCAGGCAATAGTCAGCAGGCACCCTCACTACTCAACACAAGCTTTCAAGTGACCTTCAGATGAGAATTCCCCCCTCCTTCCATCTCTTTACTACGAAACAAAGCAAAAAAAAGGCGTTGCATCGCCTCGCAGGGCTGCCCACGACTGGTTCTTCAGGTATCCACAACATAATACAAGAGTTTTAAAGGCAGTGAGAACAGGCAGTCACAAAGGGCAGCAGACGCCAAAAAAAGAGGTCGTCAAAGGACAGACACCAAACCCAACCTTGCAGCACGAACCCTTTTTCCACTCCTTTCTTCCTTTCGCCACAGGAAAGGCATGGCAACACCACCCCTGCATGACACATCTTGCAGGTCCATCCGGTGGATGCAACTTCATGCGCTGTGGCCACACAGCAAAGGGTAGACAGTACCATGCAAAGGAGGCTGCCAGAGGACAGAAAAAGTGCATCCACCCCAATATCATAAGCCTTGATACACGAACGGGACCCACCCCTGCGTCACATGTCTTGTAGGTCCATCCGGTGGCTGTGCCTTCAGGCGCAGTGACCACATCAATGACGGTGTCCTTCAGCCCACCGGTGCCGTGCGCAATGGGCACTGTGCCGTAGCGCATGGCATACAGCTGGTTCAGGCCTGCATTGATTGACAGTATGTAAGAAATACATTGATGGCAGGGTCCTTTCAACCACCGGTGCCATGCGGCATGGGCACTTCATGCCGCAGTGCATGGCATGCAGCTGATTAAGGCCTACTCTGGTGATGTTTCCTTTTAGAATCCAGTGTTGCGCACAATGGGCACTTCATGCCGCAGCGCATGGCATGCAGCTGATTAAGGCCTACTCTGGTGATGGTTTCCTTTTAGAATCCAGCGTTGCGCACAATGGGCACTTCATGCCGCAGCGCATGGCATGCAGCTGGTTCAGGCCTGCATTGGTTGACATTATGTAAGGTGTTTGCTAGGCACTGCAAACCATGTTATTTACATGCCAAACAACCAAACCAGCTGGAAAACTACATGATACAATGTGCCACGTGTGCCTGGTGCTGTGCAGTACACCATGCTGTGTGGTACACCATGCTGTGTGGTACACCAATGCTATGTGGTACACAAATGCTGTGTGGTACACAAATGCTGTGTGGTACACAAATGCTGTGTGGTACACAATGCTGTGTGGTACATGATGCTGTGTGGTACACAAATGCTGTGTGGTACACAAATGCTATGTGTTACACAATGCTATGTGGTACACAAATGCTGTGTGGTACACAAATGCTGTGTGGTACACAAATGCTGTGTGGTACACAATGCTGTGTGGTACACAAATGCTGTGTGGTACATGATGCTGTGTGGTACACAAATGCTGTGTGGTACACAAATGCTGTGTGGTACACAATGCTGTGTGGTACACAAATGCTGTGTGGTACATGATGCTGTGTGGTACACAAATGCTGTGTGGTACACAAATGCTGTGTGGTACACAAATGCTGTGTGGTACACAAATGCTGTGTGGTACACAAATGCTGTGTGGTACACAATGCTGTGTGGTACACAAATGCTGTGTGGTACATGATGCTGTGTGGTACACAAATGCTGTGTGGTACATGATGCTGTGTGGTACACAAATGCTGTGTGGTACACAAATGCTGTGTGGTACACAAATGCTGTGTGGTACACAAATGCTGTGTGGTACACAAATGCTGTGTGGTACACAATGCTGTGTGGTACACAAATGCTGTGTGGTACATGATGCTGTGTGGTACACAAATGCTGTGTGGTACATGATGCTGTGTGGTACACAAATGCTGTGTGGTACACAAATGCTGTGTGGTACACAAATGCTGTGTGGTACACAAATGCTGTGTGGTACACAATGCTGTGTGGTACACAAATGCTGTGTGGTACATGATGCTGTGTGGTACACAAATGCTGTGTGGTACACAAATGCTGTGTGGTACACAATGCTGTGTGGTACACAAATGCTGTGTGGTACATGATGCTGTGTGGTACACAAATGCTGTGTGGTACATGATGCTGTGTGGTACACAATGCTGTGTGGTACACAAATGCTGTGTGGTACATGATGCTGTGTGGTACACAAATGCTGTGTGGTACACAAATGCTATGTGTTACACAATGCTATGTGGTACACAAATGCTGTGTGGTACACAAATGCTGTGTGGTACACAAATGCTGTGTGGTACACAAATGCTGTGTGGTACATGATGCTGTGTGGTACACAAATGCTGTGTGGTACACAAATGCTGTGTGGTACACAATGCTGTGTGGTACACAAATGCTGTGTGGTACATGATGCTGTGTGGTACACAAATGCTGTGTGGTACACAAATGCTATGTGTTACACAATGCTATGTGGTACACAAATGCTGTGTGGTACACAAATGCTGTGTGGTACACAAATGCTGTGTGGTACACAAATGCTGTGTGGTACATGATGCTGTGTGGTACACAAATGCTGTGTGGTACACAAATGCTGTGTGGTACACAATGCTGTGTGGTACACAAATGCTGTGTGGTACATGATGCTGTGTGGTACACAAATGCTGTGTGGTACATGATGCTGTGTGGTACACAATGCTGTGTGGTACACAAATGCTGTGTGGTACATGATGCTGTGTGGTACACAAATGCTGTGTGGTACACAAATGCTATGTGTTACACAATGCTATGTGGTACACAAATGCTGTGTGGTACACAAATGCTGTGTGGTACACAAATGCTGTGTGGTACACAAATGCTGTGTGGTACACAATGCTGTGTGGTACACAAATGCTGTGTGGTACATGATGCTGTGTGGTACATGATGCTGTGTGGTACACAAATGCTATGTGTTACACAATGCTATGTGGTACACAAATGCTGTGTGGTACACAAATGCTGTGTGGTACACAAATGCTGTGTGGTACACAAATGCTGTGTGGTACACAATGCTGTGTGGTACACAAATGCTGTGTGGT
>OU611765.1:7185842-7205842 GCA_914767535.2 Dunaliella primolecta
TAAAATTCAAGGATGAAAAAGCAAAGCATCTCTCAAAACAGACTCCTTTGGCACAGCACTCCAAGTACTCAAAGCTCTGAAGAGGTTTGCTCAGTATGCCTCTCCTTGAAGCCCTTGCACAAACAGCTGAGCAACTGTGGATAAGTCCCATCTGTGGGTTCCACAAACCAGGCTATCCCGCTCTGTGAACTTGATGCACATGAGGTCAGCTTCCACAATCGGACAAAGCCACTTTCTATCATCTGTCCCTCCTTAATCCATATTGGAGGGGTGAGACTGCGACTGTGGGTTGTAATGTCTCCTTTGATAACAGGCTCAGTTGAAGTGTTGTGTTTTTTTTTCTGGCTGCACCTGCTGGGACTATGCTGGATAGATCATGCAAACAAAAACAAACATTGCAAGAGGCCTGTAGGCCAGCTTAACAAGCAACACAAAAGGGGGCCAACAACACAGTACTCACTCAGTATCAATGCCGTTGATCACGCCATTCAACACAAAGCCACGGGAAGCTAGCAGGCCATCCATGCCCCAGCCCCCCAACCAGGTCTTGATCTCCTCAGCATATCCCGGAGAAACCTGCAGGCGCGTGAGGGATGCATGCCAGCGTGAGAGGTCAGCCCCTTTTGAAGGGTAACCTCACTGCACTCCCATCTTTCAATCTGTTTCCTTGAAGAGCACTGCCCATGTAAGTAGAAAGGGTGCATGACATTAAGAGGACTGCCCAGGCAGACAGAACACGCGCCAGTGAGAAAAAGAGGACCACTCAGGCACAGGCAATCCATCTTTCCTCCCTGCCACACCTGCACATGTGTGCAGGGTGCATGGCAGAATATGGGGAAATATTTTGACTGCCAAAAGTTCGACCTCCCTATGAGCACTCTCTGGGTTCACAACTGTGAGTGTGTGCAGGACACATATCAGCATGAGAGGAGGATTCCCTTCCATGATTCAATCCCCATAAACCATGATTCCCATGTCCCGCAATAACCCACATTTATAGCCAATATAACCATATACGCAAACACGCAAACACACACGTATAGGTTATATCCCATTGCACCCTTCCATGATTCAATTCCTAGAAGACCTTTGTATCAGTGACACATCTGCAAACACGCGCAGGGCACATACAGTTGTCATAGGCTGCAGCTCTTTCATTTCAAAAGCGGAGTCCAAGCTGCTGACAATTGACTCTGGGATGCAGCGATGCGGTGCTGCCATCTCCTCATCATGATTCCGGTACGTGGCACACGATTCCAGCATGTGGTTTTGGGGATGACGTTGCCGAAAGCAGTGACGCTGGGCTGCAGCAAAGGTATGCCACCCGTCCTTCAATCTGCAGCCTTACACTCCTCCTCACAGTTTTTCTGTATGTCTTTGATATCACTGGATGACGATCTGCTCCAAATCCATCTGCCACGTGCCAACCACAGCGCATACACACTCTCCTGTCGGCTTTGCAGCCTTGACCTCCTCCTCGTGAAACTTCCGGGTGACCAATCTCCAGGTTCCTCTTCAGTGCAGTCCTCCCCAAAATCTCTCATGACCCGCAACCAGCACCACTGACCGTGACTATCCTATCTGCAGTGATGATGCCGCCCTTGATATGGTTCACAGCTCTGCCTTCCTCCTCGTATGCTCCCATGCGCTGTTCAGGTGGGTACTGCCACTCCAGCGTGCCGTACCAGTTGTCTGGCAGGCCTAAGCTCCAGTAAGATCCCGGGGGGAACACACCCTGCATGGCACATGTGTTAAAAAAATCAGGGGACAGGATTTATAAAGGCATTGGTTCCAGCTAGATCCAAACGGGAGAGCAGGGGGTTAACGGGGGAGGGAGGAAAAGAGGAAAAGCAGGCAAAGGGTCTGGCAGAAGATCCTGGAAGCGGAACACCCTGCATGGCCATGGCAGAGGTGTAGCAGAGGCATGGCAGGGGTGGCAGAGCAGCGAAAGTGAAGCTTTAGGGGCATAAGTAGAGGGTAATGTAAAATCGAATGTTGCTGAGCTGTACAGCAGCATTCGGTCTTGCATGGCAATCAGTTGCCTCAAGCCAGATTCACGCTGCTGTTTGTACCTTCAAGTGAAAGGCTTGTCTGTGGGCTGCGTTATTGATGTACAGCGCCTCAGGAGGCACAATGTCTCAGTTGAAACTGTTTGTGCCTTTGAGTGGAAGGCTCATCCGTGGGCTGTGTTATTGGGGTACAGCGTCTCAGGAGGCACAGAAACAGCAAACCTTGCACCTCAGTGGAGATCAATCTCAGCACTCACAAAATTCCCAAGCGTCATTGTGACAGTCATGATCAATGTCCTGAATGATGGTATGTAGACCTATCAAAGTTCCCAAACAAAACGCCGGGTGCTATGGATGGCAGTTTGTAGCACAGTAGCCTGACCATATGGACGGTGATCTGAAGACAACGCTAGCTGCTCTATCTGAAGCAGTGGGACAGGCATTGACAATTAGGATCAAGCATGCATTATTTTTCACGCGCAGGGGCATTGACGCCCAGTCCAAGGACAGGATATCATTACAGAATCATCACGGGATCATTGACAGCTAGGATCAAGTGGGCAACCTGGACACGCAGGTGCACGTTTTTCCTCCTCTGAACCAATGCACCTGATGCCTTCAATTGGATAGCCAGGATTGAGCGGGCATTCCTTTGCACACGCAGGAGCATAACCTCCTCTGGACCAACTCACCTGATGCCTTAAATTGTGGATAGCCAGGATTGAGCGGGCATTATTATATACTCCATGTGCTCGGTATTTGGCAGCAAGGTAGACAGGGATGAGTGCGGTGTGCCTGTGGGCCAGAGCAGGCAAACAAAGGGCCTCAGATGAGAGGAAGAGGCAATGTTGTATGTCATGGAGTGCAACGCGCTATGGCAAAGAGTACACGCCATGTGCTTGGTTTTTGGCAGTGAGGTAGACAGAGGGATGAATGCAGTGTGCCTGTGGGCCAGAGTAGGCAGACCAAGGGCCTCAGTCGAGAGGAAGAGGCAATGTTGTATGTCATGCAGTGTGCACTGGCAAAGAGTACATGTTGTGTGCTCAGTATTTGGCAGCAAGGTAGACAGAAGGATGAGTGCAGTGTGCCTGTGGGCCAGAGCAGGTAGACAGATCGAATGTTGAGCAAGAGCATCAACTGTAGCCTAAGTGCCTAGTATTTAAACAGATGGTCAATGCGGTGAAGATCAAGAAGACCAACATTTGTGGCCCTGCATTTCAATGCTTCCTGCATAGGCATGAAGCTTTGCGCGGGGAGCCTGCAAGATTTACATGTTTTCTGCATGGACATGGATGAGGTTCTGCGCAGTGAGCCTGCAAGGTGGCAAAGGCCCTGAAGGCAAGCAAGTGCTTTTGCCCGCTTGCTTCAATTGGACCCTGCACAACTGCCACTAGCTCTTTCAGTCAGGCATTTGTTAAATGAAAGCCACCAGGTTCTTCAGTCCAGCACTGAAGGCACAACGCAGAGTGCTGCAAAGCGCGTTCTAGAGCAATGTACACCAATGATGAGTCCCAGGGATGTGACCGGCAACCTGTTACCGATTCCTTACTACCTCACCAAGGCTCATCATAGAAGTGCAGCTGTTGGGCTCAAGAGCCAGCTTTGCAGCGCTCACCACTGGTAGCAAGGCCATTGCACACAAAAAATGAAGCAGCATCCCTGCCCTGATTACCAACCACCACCGCAAGCGCCCGAGGCACTACCCCAAAGGCAAGCGCACGCCATTTGCTTGCTCTGGGAGTGCAGCCTCACCTGATCCACTCAGCCGCTTGTGACCGGAAAACAAGCACACACACCAGTTGTCTGCCATGAGAATGCAGTCTTGTCCGCACAGCCCCCTGCTTCCCCAAACATGGCACCAAGGGCGCCTCCACAAAACGCAACCAAGCTATTGATTCAAACACAAGCACACACCATTTTCTTGCTACAGAGATGCAGTCTCATCCGCACAGTCCCAGGGGCAGCACCCGAGGGCGCTTTCCCAAAACAGAAGCAAGCCATTGATACAAACACAGCCACGCACCAGTCGTTTGCCATGAAGATGCAATCTTGTCCATACAGTCCCTGCTCTCCCAGGGGCAGCACCAAGGGCGCTTCCAAGGCGGCTAGAGCCAGCAAGGTGAAACGGAACTGCGCACCACACACACCCAGAGCCGGATGGTGAGTCCAGATAAGCAAGCTTTCCTCTTTTTCAGACTTCAACCCGGGACTTGCTTTAAAGGCATGAAGGGCACGAGGAAGGAGGAGATTAGTGTTCAAAAACCCATGACCATTAAGGTCTTGTGCAGGAGGAGGATCCAGAGCATAAGTCAATCTGAAGGCGTCAGGGCATAATTAAGGAGAAGATTGTGCAAGTACCCATTACACCAGACATCGCATGTAAGAGAGGGACCTGGATATTCAGAGCAGGAGTCATAATGAAGACAACAAAAGCACAAGCAAGCAGGAGAAGAGTGTGCAAGTACCCATATAGTGGTGTGCAGGAGGAGGCTCCAATGCAGGGTTGCTGGTGCCCAGGATCCACCACGAGCTTCATCAGCACCAGCACTGGTCCTTGGCTTCAATGAAGATTGATTATGTTCACGCACACATGCTACATTATCTATAAAACTCAACAGTACCCTTCAACATTGAAAGCAAACTGCCGATGCATGGTGTTCTTGATGCCCACGACCGATGCACAATGCTCTCGATGCCTACAGCACGTGTTTCTTTCTGGTTTTGTTCACGCACAGAGGCAACCTTGTCCAGTGGAGCCAAACAGAACTAAACTCTGCAAACGCCATGGCTGCATGCTGTCCTGTGAAAAACTGATAATCAATCAATCATAAGACAAGTGTGCCAGCGTCATCAGTCCCTGGCATCCTTGCTTCCAGGGTGCAGCTCCACAAAACAGAGATTGCCAGCAGGTCACCTGCTTGCTTCCACCTATCAGCCTGACTAGACATGGATGCAAACAACAGAATGCATGCAACAAGGACTCAAATGACCAAGGACAGCAAACTCTTTCTCTGGTCGATCTGACTGGGCACACATGCGAACAACAGAATGCAGCAATTAGGTTCCTCGCCAACCAAGGACAGCAAACTCTTGTCTGGTCGATCTGACTGGGCACACATGCGAACAACAGAATGCAGCAATTAGGTTCCTTGCCAACCAGGGACAGCAAACTCTTTCTCTGGTCGATCTGACTGGGCACACATGCGAACAACAGAATGCAGCAATTAGGTTCCTTGCCAACCAAGGACAGCAAACTCTTTCTCTGGTCAATCTGACTGGGCACACATGCAAACAACAGAATGCAGCAATTAGGTTCCTCGCCAACCAAGGACAGCAAACTCTTTCTCTGGTCAGTGCCTGCACCTGGTTGTCGCCGAAGGTGCCAAACTCGTCACTGTACAAGCCTCCTGGCCTTGGAAACGAAGGATGGTCGACAAACACGTAGTCCACACCCTGATGGAAGCAATGTGCACAGACGCGCTCTATAGGCTTGAGCCACCCATCTAAGCATGTCAGGTAAACACTGGGGGACAATGAAGACCTAACCCTGCCTGCCTTCGAACCAGAAAGGACACGCAATTGTATAGCAGTGCAGAGGCGAAGTTCAAGCCGTGGGCAAGGTACAGAGCATAGTGCTTGAGTGCACGGAGTCCAAAAGACAGAAGAAGCTGGGGAGCAAGGTGGGCATAAAAGTGCGTGCGAAGCTTTGTGAGCCTGATTGGACTCTGCCTCGTGACCACTGGTCACAATGGGACTCGCTCACTCAAACGTCAGTGATCGCTTACCCAAATAACATTGTGGTTTGGTTCTGCCATGTGGTGGCCTAATGTGACCCCCAGAAATTTCATCTCTCCCCTTACATTCCAGTGTTTTTTCACGTATCCTCACAATTGGATGCCTGTGTAGCCCCACACACTTTTTGGGAGGCGTGATGGGAGGCGTGATAGCAAACGTGATTTGATGAAAGTCCACAGGAAGAGACAAGCCTTTATGACAAACATATTTTGAAAGCTTCTGATCAAACTGCAGTGGTGATGCCCAGGATACACCCTTACTGTGGAACCGAGCAGCATCCTGTTCAACACCATTCACATTTTTGCTTTAAATCCCAGTTTGCTAGACTGAAGTGAAGCAACGGTCAGCTGTAGAGCAATGACAAGTGAGAGCAGGCACCAGGGATGACGTAATGATCAGGTAGAGAAAGCAACTGGCGCAAAACAATGATCAGCTGTAGAGCAATGACAAGTAAGAGTGCGCGACTGGAGTCATGCAAAGATGAGCAAGAGCATGCGACAGGAGTGGTGCTCTGATCAGCTAGAGCAATGACAAGCAAGAGTGTGTGACTGGAGTCACGCAAAGATGAGCAAGAGCATGCGACTGGAGTGGTGCCATGATCAGCTCCAAGATTTGGGACTGCTGGGGCGCAATGAGTGATCGACACCACTGCAAGAGCATGGGACCAGAGTGGCGCAATGAACAGCAAGAGCAGCTACAGGCAACATGCATATAGAGCTTTTTGCTGTTGGTCAACAGTTGGTGGTGCCAAGCTGCCTGCCTGGGTGATGATACACAAGCTGACTTTGTGATGGCAAATGAAGTGGCATGAGCTGCCTGCTGACACAGCATCTCGGAATGATCCAGCATGGCATGATCCATCAAAGCACGAGCTGCCTGCTGACACAGCATCGTGGAATAGTCCAGCACAGCATGATACAGCGTGGCACGAGCTGCCTGCTGGCACGGCATCGTGGAATAATCCAGCATGGCATGATCCATCAAAGCACGAGCTGCCTGCTGATCCAGCATCGTGGACTGATCCACAGCGGTGAGGAACAAACCAACATAGAGCTGTGCCCTCTGATTTTGAGCAGTTGAATTGTGGAAGCTTGCTGGGCGCCTGAATGCAGAGGGATGAGCTCCCATGGTCCCCACATGCTACTCCCATGGCTCAAACATGCTACTCACATGGTTCACGTGGTGGAAGTAGCCAACCTCTGAGCCGTTAATGTCATGCCGCTTCTGCGAGCGCAAGAGAAGCAGCAAGCAGCATTGAGCCAAGAAGCACAGCTCTGGTGAATGGATGTGGTGACTGATGGGTGAACAAATGATGTGTTCATCTATGGGCTAGCATGGGGGGTGATATCAGGAGTAGTGAATAGCAGAGATGGAGCACAATTACGGCAAATGAACGAGAACCAATGGCGAGCATATGACGCAATCAATAAAAGAACGAGCCCTCTTAGCGGAAAAATGACAAGGTTCTTTCACTGGCAGTCTACAGCGAGTGCAGCAAGCAATAGGACATGGGAGTGACACACGCATTTAAAAAAAAGGGGGAACAGTCGGCCCAACGAGTTATTATGTTTGAGGACCATTCTTTTTTCCCTTCTTTTCTTCCCACACCGCTCTGATAGCAAGCACTGCAGCGCGCATCAGGCATGGGAGGCCACATGTTTTTCCACCACTGAAGCTCATTATCCTCGTGGACTGTGGTGGTAGGAACACACCTTGGGCCTCCCATGTTTGATGCACACTGCAGTTCTTGTTGTCGTGAGCAGTGCCGAAAAAAGAAGAACAGGAAAGGAAAAGGTTCCCTAACTAGCAAGCTAGCAAGGGTCTTGCGTTGGGCAGCTCACAGCATGCGCAGCAAGTAACAGGACATGGGAGTCGGCAAACGCATTCAAATACAAGATAGAAACAGGTAACCACATGAGCTCCTGCAATTGAAGGCCATAATCCTCATGGGCATCATGTGCAGGGACTCGTTTTGCCTCCCATTTTCGATGCGCACCCCAATATTTGTAATCATAAGCGGTGTGCCAGCAAATAGGAAACCCAGCCAATGAGCCAGTTTGAGCATGCTGCTTCAATTGTGGCGATCATACATCAATGACGAGGTTCACAAGCGCATAAGTGAGCCACAACATGACAAGCTCATCACACTTGGAGACAGCTGTGCATTTGGCCGCCGCCCACACTCTTTCAAGACCTCAGTGCGTGCCCAGTGCTTGCCCATAAAATGAGATTAAGAAGGTATGAAACATCTTGTACGATCCCAGTGCTTGCCCACTGGAGAGCCCACGCCAACACTCTTACACGTTCCCAGTGCTTGCCCACCTGAGAGGCCACACCCACCCTTTCACGTTCCCAGTGCTTGCCCACCTTGAGAGGCCGCACCCACCCTTTCACGTTCCCAGTGCTTGCCAACTGGAGAGCCCACGCCAACACTCTTACACGTTCCCAGGGCTTGCCCACCTGAGAGGCCACACCCACCCTTTCACGTTCCCAGTGCTTGCCCACCTTGAGAGGCCGCACCCACCCTTTCACGTTCCCAGTGCTTGCCAACTGGAGAGCCCATGCCAACACTCTTACACGTTCCCAGTGCTTGCCCACCTTGAGAGGCCACACCCACCCTTACACGTTCCCAGTGCTTGCCAACTGGAGAGCCCACGCCAACACTCCTACACGTTCCCAGGGCTTGCCCACCTGAGAGGCCACACCCACCCTTTCACGATCCCAGGGCTTGCCCACCTGAGAGGCCACACCCACCCTTTCACGATCCCAGGGCTTGCCCACCTGAGAGGCCACACCCACTCTTACACGTTCCCAAGGCTTGCCCACCTTGAGAGGACATGGAATGTTGCAGCGTCCTCAACCACCACATTGCTTTCTCAATCCCTCAGCAGAGTCTCAAAAGCGCTCACCATAACTATAACAACCCTGCCCTCAACCAATTAACAGGTCCTCAAGAAAGCTAGCTTTGCTCCAGCGCGCAGGCCAGGTAAGCTCGCCCTTGATGCTGCAAGAAAAGGACAGAAAAAAACTGCGCCAGCCAAAAAAAGGCCAAGGCTCCTCAACTAGCAAAGGTCTGGCCAAGTCGTTGGATCAGAGCATATACTTCAGCACTGTGTGCACCGAGATGCCACAAGCAGCCAGCCGGTTAGATGGAAGGCTTATGCTTCTGTAACCTGGTACCTGGGCCCCAGCCCTATACCTCCACTCTTCACTTAGGCGGCTGAGGCATGATGCCAATCTCACCTTGGTGTCGAAGGCACTCTCATAATTCATGTATCTAGGCGCCACCACCATGACCCGGTGTCCACGGGCAGCCAGGGCCTTAGGGAGGGAGCCCATGACATCGCCCAAGCCTCCGGTCTTGCTGAAGGGCGCCACCTGTGCGTGTGGGAGCCCAAAAAATTGCCCATGTATGCGTGAGATCCCGTTGTCCGTGTGTGTGTGTGTGTGTGTGTGTGTGTGTGTGTGTGTGTGTGTGTGTGTGTGTGTGTGTGTGTGTGTGTGTGTGTGTGTGCGCGTGTGTGTGTGTCCATGCCATCGCCCAAGCCCCCCGTTTTGCTGAAGGGCACCACCTGTTTGCATGGAAGTGCATGCGTACGTACAACAATAGCTCGGGTGCAACAAATTGAGATTGATGCGGAAAAGTATGGGGATCAGCCGAAGCAACGCCGCAGAGCAGCACTGTTGTGCAATGTGTCTGTTCGTGTGTGTGACACTGTTCCACTGCCATGCGTACAATTCAGACTGTATGGCCACCTGGTGGCTGGGAATTCATTGAGAAAGCGAATTATTGCCAGGTAGACCTCTTTGTAGCAATGGGGGAATTAATCGGAGTAGAGGGTTGATTTCTAACAACTGCATTTGAGCAGGGATTTAAGAGGCGTTTCTTTTCACCGGAGTTGAGGATTCATTTCTTTTAGAGGGTTACAAGTAGCAGCATGGAAGATGCAGGGAAATAAGAATGTTGGTTTACTCAAAAAAGGCACATAGGGAGCTCTGCTATCGTTTTGCGGTAAGCGAGCAGGAAAAAGGAGTCTCAGCAGCTTAGCGTTGCTGTTACATCTCCCAGTTGGGCTTAGCTCTACAAATTTCATGCTTGTACAATGTGTGCTCTTTTTGTTGCCAGGAAGGGCAAGACAATCCTAGTCATGCAAGCTTGTCTTCCACTGTTCTCATATTGGCTTTGTTCCACATGAGTAATCATGGCATCCTGTACATAAATAAGAGCCTGGTATTCATTGCCTTTCTCGTACCTGCACTAATCCCTTGCATCAAACGCATAATGAAAACAACTGACTCACCTCAGATGTCACACAAACAATGTTCCTCAGGACATCAGCCTTCCCAGCTGCATGAAGATGTGTGTGTGTGTGTGTGTGTGTGTGTGTGTGTGTGTGTGTGTGTGTGTGTGTGTGTGTGTGTGTGTGTGTGTGTGTGTGTGTGTGTGTGCGCGCACACGCGCACATGTGTGCGCATACAAAGTAGGAGAAGATATTTTCCCTCTTTGAGGCAAATTAGGAACACACCACACTCGCTCCAATGTGTGCGTGGAATGGCAGGCAACATTCCAGCTCCGTCACAGTGCCATCACTGCGCAACATTGCACAAGTATGTGTCTGCCCAGGCAGGCGGTGCGGAGAACACAATAATGTGTTTGTCATAATGGTGATAGCTGTAACCTTGTTGTCTGTAGTGCGTACACAGCTGTCGCCATTCGCATGCAGCACGTGCACATGCAAGCTAAATGAAAGGCATGAAGTATGCCTGTGAGCTTGCATCCCGAATCCCCCATGGGATTTTTTGGAACGGAAGCTGAGCATGGAGCAAGGTGGTAAATATCTTCCTCATGTATCTGAGCTGCACTCAGAACAGTTGCCCATGACCTCAAGGCCCCCCTTCCTTGGCCCGCTAATGCTGTCTTTCTTGGGCTTTTACAATGCACCATGTATGCAGCACCACCTTTATCGGGCAGGAGCAGCTTGCTGACTTGCACACAGCGACATCAATCGATGCTTCCCAACCCCCCCAGATACTCATCTCGCGTTCCTTGTCACTCACGCAGGGACACCACGGATCACCTTGTCTTTTTTCAACGACAACGTGTGTGTCTGCATTCCGTGCGGCTTCGTCGGCAGCCCAAGCGTGACGGGGTTCCTGACCCCCCTGGGCCTCCTGCTGCTGTAGCTGCGGTTGCTGCTCGGTCGCCGTCCTGGCAATGAACCTCCTGGCATTTCTCAATCGTCTCTCAGTGGCCAACGGTGCCAATGGACCATGCCCATTGCCGGAAGACGTGTGAGCCAGCGAGCGATGCGGGGCCTTCATGCCCAACATGTTGATAACTCTCTTCTGAACTCAAATTAATTTTCACCAATTGCCTTGCCACGGCCGTGAAAAAGGGAGAACACAAACGCGAGAGCAAAGCAGGAACACGACAAGACAGAAGGATTGTACTAGAATAGTATTATTATCTATTTGCAGGCACCACAGATCAGCAAAAAAGAAGTAGGGGAGTATTTGCGCACCATGCACATATGGTGGCGTGTGCCGTCTTATTCTTTTTCTGATTATACAAATATATAAATTATTTTCAAACAGAATGGTGCCCGTAATTTGAGCGCGTTGCCATTTCACAAGAGAGTTCCCACCAGCCAGGAAGAAGCCGATTCTAGAGTCAGGAACATGGTGTTCTGTGTGAATAGCCCAGCCAACACTAGTGTCACCATGTGAGTCTGGGCCAGCATGGCATGCTTTCAGCCATCAGTCCAAGGCTTCTCACACAATTGATGACTCAAACTGTTAATCTCTGCCACCTACTTTGTGCAGGGGCGTACATGGTTTGCTGAGTCTGCTGAACAGCAGCAAGGCCGCCCGCCAGCGCGTCTGCCTGGATGGGAAGGCCAGTGCACCTCGTGAGAAAATCCTTCTCGTGGATGCCAGTGCTGTTCAGTTCCACATCCTGCAGAAGCTTGACCTGGATTGGCGCTCTCAAGATTTCAACAAGACCCTGTACAAGGAGGCCAGCAGGTGCATGCATGCTGTAGAAGGAATCCCTGGAACTGCCATGTCCAGCCAGCTGTGCCTCTGCGTCGCCGGCCTTTCATATCCCTATTCATTCAGTTGCAATGTTTGGCTGTAGCTGGTGCGCCTGTGCCACTACTGTGTGAGAGAATCTGCTTATCACAGTGTCATGCACAGACGATGCCTACAATTGTTCATAGTTGCGAATGAAGCAGATCCTGTTTCGTTCAGGCTCATGAACAGCCGCAGCCGCAGCAGAGGGCTCAGACTTGCACAATCAAGCAACATGCAAGGATTCCCAATGCTGTGTGTTTTACGAATCCACGGCAATGAGCCTTTTTGGACTGCCCGCATTTCAACAAGGTGCACTGCCCTTGCTTTCTCTGCTGCAGCAGATGTGCTTTGTGCTACAAATATTCATTTTCTCTCAGGGACACATCACCTGCCCCCCCCTCTTTCACGCGCACACACATACACACACACACCTTCTCCCTGCATCCCATATTGCGCTCATTGCGCTCATCAAAAGTGGGCCCCAAGATATGCTACTGCCCGCTCCTCCGCAGGTTCTACTCTGGCCTGCTGCAGGTGGGGCTGCAGCCGCTGCTAGTACTGGACAGTGCATGCGCCCCAGGCCATGAGGAGACGCATACGCAGCGCAGGGTGGCGGCACACCGCAGTGGCAAGATCTTAGGGCCTACTTCTGGTGAGTGTGAATGGACTGATGTCATTTGTGCTTGTTGTTTGTATGTGGACGGTGTCAGGTGGTTGCACAATGCAATGGCAATCTAAGGGCCCACTTCACTTTTGCAATTGTGGCAGAAGGTGGCATGCCCATGTGTGGCTAAGTATAGGGGGGCAGCGTTATTATCATCCAGGTAGTGCTCGGGTTGTGCGTTTGGTGATGGGTACGACATATGCACAATTCATTTACTTTGCATAGGTTTCTAACGTGAGGCCCATTTGACTCTGAAGCTGTTGTCCATACACCATAGACATCATCGCCAGGAGCGCAATCCGTGTGCTTGGCTGAAATGGTTTTTGGGGCGGAGCCCCCTGGGGCGTAGTCCCCTTATGTTTGGGGCAGTCAGAGGCTGTTGACCATGAAAGAATAAAGGTTTGAGCCACTCATGCCATCTTACGTCATAAGAATTGCACCATCGGAAAGCTAATTTGGTGCTCATTCCAGAGCTGCCCTCAGATGCTCGGTCAAGCCACTTTGCCAAGCCAAGGTTACTCTCCGCTGATGAAGCATTCCGTTCATGCGCACTCCAGTTTCATTTGAATGTTTTTGAAAGCTACAAGGTTCCAAGTTTTGCCTGTTGTCTCACGATCGAGTGGGCTTGGAGCGGCGGAGACATGACCTTTGCAGGGACCGACTTTGTCGCAACAGGCACTCTCATGGAGGCATGGTGTCATGGGCTGGTTAAAGCAGGGTGTAAGGAGCTAGAACTCCTAGTTGACCCAACTCTTTTGACAGTGCACTCGACCCCCCCTGCATGTACATCTCCTCCACTTGCCCAAAGGAGTTCTGGAACCTGCATGGCGGTGATATGCTCCAATAAATTGAAGATGTGAGCAGGAGTTGAGAGTTGCTAGATATAGGAGCAGGGGGGTGCAGGGGGGGGGGCTGCATAGCTCATTCCAATTAATCTTCAAGGTGTAAACCTTCTTCAGGTGCAATGCATGCAAGGGAAGCACAGGCTCCGCCTTTTTTTATATGTTCCAGAGGATCACACCCTTGTCAACATACTTGCTGAGACGGGCCATAGGGCCCATCTCACTCAGAAGCTGTCCTCATACACCATAGGTGTCAATGCCAGGAGCCACATGAAAGTAATAACCTCTCATTCCTTTTAGGAAATTCTAAGCAACAATCGGCTCTCACTTGGACAGCGCGCATTAATTTGCCTTCTGTTCTGGTTCTGGTCTTGGTAGCTTATGTCTAGTACTACCCTGCTCAGTGTTGTTTGAAAGAGTAGCATCCCCTGCGTAGCAACTTCCGTCAATCATTTCATGCCAGATGTGCAAATTGTTGGTTCCTGCCACACTCCAACACACCTGTGTGCAGAAAAATATGTGGCGCAAGAGCTGCAGGTTGGATGCCCTCCTTGCCCTCTTGCAGGCATGGGGCGGTTAATTTTTAGGTGGTCAAGGACCTGTCACTGTCGCCACCCTTTTTGCACATCCAAGCCACTCCATTGTTCATCCTCGATTCATTACTCTTTGTTGTGTGGAGCACCAATTACCTCTGAATTTTTGCAGGCATGGCCATTGACCGCACCTACATAGACAGGTCTGCAAGGCGAAGCATTCATATTACATCCATGCCGCTTGTTTTCATGCAGGCATGGTCATGTACCACGTATACAAAGACTTGGGGCTGCAAGTGGAGCAGTCCATCCACAGCGCCGACAAGCTTCTGCTGGCGCTATACCACAAGCACAGGAGCAATGTTTTGTAAGTGCACGCAACACACATACACACACAAGCTGCTGCTGGCGCTATGCCACAAGCACAGGAGCATTTTTTTTTGTTATTTGCCAGTCTGTGGGGCACGCGTTGGGCGTTGTGTCGTGTGCGGCAGTTGGTTGCGCAGCTGCAAGCAGAGCCTCAGGTGATGCCTGTGCCACCAAGCGAGCGTGACGACGAGTGCACCGCCATGCATGTTGCGCCTTCACACGCTCACCAGCTCGTCTCCGCATCTTTGGTGGCCTCAAAGGCTTGGTTGCCAGGTCTTTGCCAGTATACACATACATACATATATACACATACATGTACACACATACACCTTGTGGTGGTTGACTGCAACTTGTGCGTGGCTCAGGAGCTCACACTGTGCGCAGCACCCCATGCCACTAGGTGACTGTATGTGTTGAGGTTTGCATGTTTGGTATCCATGCTTAACTAGTCCTTTGATGCCGCAACACCCCAGGGACTTACTTGTATGTGCTGGATATTGTAGCTGTGGTTGCTGCATACATTGTGTGTAGCTGTAAGCGCGGCTACGCCAGCACTGCCAGCGTGGGCAAGCTGCATGCGGGCTTGCCCACAATCCAATCCAGCACGCTGTATTTTTTTTGGGTTTGTATTGACTTCTATAAAGTACTTTGGGGCTCCCTCATGGGCCAAGCATGCAATAAAAGATGCAAGAGTGGACCCTTGCAAGAGCGGCATGCACTTGAGGCAATCCGCTTGCTCATCAACTGGGCATGCAACAAGCAAGCAAGAATGGAGCGTCGCAAATATAAGTGCGGCATTTTTGAGCATGACAAAACTACTGCCGCCAGCAGCAACAGCAGCAGCAGCTTGCACTTGGAATTGCTGAGTTCTTGCACACATTGCAAATCCAGGCCTTTAATACAGCAGCCTCTTCACAAGGCAGGAGCTTTAGTGGAGCCCTGCTTGCTATTGACATCTACTCCTTGTGGCAGGGCTGTGGGAAGTGTTCCCGTAGCAAATATGTCCACATCCTCAAGATATCCAATGCACCGCACGAAGGACGTGACCAGAGGATGCTAAGGGGAGAGCAGCTCTGCCGCCTAGGCTTTATGAAGGACATCCTAGCAGGAACTGTCTCTCTTGGGCTCACCATTGTCTTTGTCTCTGCAGCATACCAACGGCAAAATGCCTCTGCCTGTCTCAAATGTTGGCCTGTTTGAGCGCCCTGCTCACTGGAGGCACTGATTTCGCGGTGTATTGCATGCTCAAGGTCGTGATGGTAGGCAACGCTATTGCAGGCACTGGCACAGTCACCTCCCTCAACATGTATGCCTGCACTTTGCAGTGCCCTGCTCACCAGAAACACCGATTTCGCGGTGTATTGCATACTTCAGGTCTTGATGGTGGGCAACGCTATTGCAGGCACTGGCACAGTCCCTTCACCACCCTCAACATGTATGCCTGCACTTTGCAGTGCCCTGCTCACCGGAGACACCGATTTCGCGGTGTATGGCGTACCCAAGGTCGTGATAGTGGGCAACGCTATTGCAAGCACTGGCACAGTCCCTTCACCACCCTCAACATGTATGCCTACACTTTGCAGCGCCCTGCTCACCGGAGACACCGATTTCGCGGTGTATGGCGTGCCCAAGGTCGTGATAGTGGGCAACGCTATTGCAAGCACTGGCACAGTCCCTTCACCACCCTCAACATGTATGCCTACACTTTGCAGCGCCCTGCTCACCGGAGACACCGATTTCGCGGTGTATGGCGTGCCCAAGGTCGTGATGGTGGGCAACGCTATTGCAGGCACTGGCACAGTCCCTTCACCACCCTCAACATGTATGCCTACACTTTGCAGCGCCCTGCTCACCGGAGACACCGATTTCGCGGTGTATGGCGTGCCCAAGGTCGTGATGGTGGGCAACGCTGTAGTGGATGCCGGCACAGTCACGTTCACCATCCTCAACACGCTGGAGGCCTGGAAGGAGCTGAGCCGCGCTGCTGCGCTGCGCAATGCGCGGCCGGGCGCCGCACTGCCGCCTGCTATGCTCCCCGACTTGTGCAAGCGCGCGCAGGTATGACTTGTTAGCAGGTAATCAACACGTTCGAATCTGGTACCAGCAAGATGTTTCTGAGGGTGGTTAATGCAACAAGAGCGCATGAAACCGTTTTTGAGGGAAGGCCTCCGTTAGCCCCCGCCGCTCTGCGCAATATGCAGCCGGGCGCCGCGCTGCCGCCTGCTACGCTCCCAGACTTGCGCAAGCGCACCCTTGTATGACTCGTCCGCGGGGTCATTGGTAAGGCAAGTTCTGAAAACGGTGAAGTGGTTCAGAGAGTGACCGGTGAGATTCTTTCTTGGGGAGGCATCCATTACCCTCTGCTGCATTGCGCAATGCTGTGCCGAAGATAGCTGTGCTACCGCCTGCCATGCACACGGACTTGCTCAAGCATGCACAGGTACATGACCCTGTGCGGGGTAGCTGATGAGATGGTTACTGGGAAAGGCCTTCGCTTGCCTCTGCTGCGCCGTGCAACGCGCTGCTGGGGGTAGCTGCGCTGCCGCCTGCCGTGCACCCAGGCTTGCTCAAGCATGCACAGGTACATGACCTTGTGCGGGGTAGCTGCTGAGATGATTTCTGGGAAAGGCGTTCACTTGCCTCTGCTGCACCGTGCAACGCGCTGCTGGGGGTAGCTGTGCTACCGCCTGCCATGCACGCAGACTTGCTCAAGCGTGCACGGGTAAGATCACCAGTGGAGCGGTTGTATGTGCAACTCATTGAGGTGACCTTACAACCTCTCTGCTGAAGATCTCACCTGGGTGCGCTGGAGCAAGTCAGAGGCTTGCTTGTTTTGGTCTACACAACGCTGCGCTCAGCGCAGCCGGGAATCACGTGCTGCTGTTATCCTGACTTGCTCAAGCGCGCACAGAGGTATACATACTGTGGCAGAGTGGCTGTCTAGAGCTGACCTGTGAGGGAGAGGTGTCTGTTGCTCTGCCTGCGATGCTGCGCAACGCGCGCAATGCGCAACCTGGGCTTGCTGTGCTGCACCATGCTGTGATGCCAGATGTCCTTGATGCCAGATGTGCTGCTGCGCCATGCTGTGATGCCAGATGTCCTTGATGCCGGATGTGCTGCGCCATCCTGTGATGCCAGGTGTCCTTGATGCCGGATGTGCTGCGCCATGCTGTGATGCCAGGTGTCCTTGATGCCGGATGTGCTGCGCCATGCTGTGATGCCAGGTGTCCTTGATGCCGGATGTGCTGCGCCATGCTGTGATGCCAGGTGTCCTTGATGCCAAGTGTGCTTCACCATGCTGTGATGCCAGATGTCCTTGATGCCGGATGTGCTGCGCCATGCTGTGACGCCAGATGTCCTTGATGCCAAATGTGCTGCACCATGCTGTGATGCCAGATGTCCTTGATGCCAGATGTGCTGCTGCGCCATGCTGTGATGCCAGATGTCCTTGATGCCGGATGTGCTGCTGCACCATGCTGTGATGCCAGGTGTCCTTGATGCCAAATGTGCTGCACCATGCTGTGATGCCAGGTGTCCTTGATGCCAGATGTGCTGCGCCATGCTGTGATGCCAGATGTGCTGCGCCCTGCCGTGATGCCAAGCGTGCTGTGTTCTGCATGATGCTAGCCTGACTCTGGAGAGATTGGATGATGCGAGGGCAAATGCAGCCCATGAGGAATCGTCATTTTCACTCTGGTATCTGTTACCAGTAGGAAACCAAGGGTAGTGAGTCTTACCCATGACAGATTGGATGGTGCGAGGACAAAAGATGTGAAATGCGCCCAGGAGTGCTTGCATGGTGCGAGGACAAAAGATGTGAAATGCGCCCAGGAGGTTTCGTCTTTCCAGTCTGGTGTGTGATACCAACAGGATATCAAGGGCAGCAAGTCTTACTCGGAAGAGACTGGATGATGCGAGGGCGAACAATGTGAAATACCCAGGAGGACTCGTCATTCCAATCTGATGTGTGATATGAACAGGATATCACGAGCAATGAGTCTTACTCAAGAGAGATTGGATGGTGCGAGGGCAAAAGGTGTGAAATGTACCCAGGAGGACTCTTCAGTCTGGTATGTGATACAAATAGGACATTGAGGGCACTGCGTGTGGTAGGGATTATGGCAGAAAGGCCTGCAGCCTGGCGGCCCAATTGATAAGGCGCTGAGTGTGGTGAAATGACCGCAGGTGCACTGACAGGTACCCTGGTTGTTTGGCTGAGTGTGGTGCAGAGGCCACAAGGGTAGCCACTTGTCGGCAGTGCATGACAGCACAAAAGGCCAGTGCATCGCAGCAGGAGTAAACAAAAGCAACCTTTTAGTGGAGTTTTTTTTTCTCCGCTTGGCAGCTGGCACACCGGCAAACACACTGGGTCGCAAAGGGGCTGCTGCTGCTGCTGCTGCTGCTGCTGCGCCCATGTATGCTGTGGTGTGCCTTGTTGAGGGAATTGCAGTATAGAAACCCTGCACTGGCATGCTTGTGCTGCTTGCTTTCATGTGGGAGTCGCAAAGGAGCTGCTGCTGCTGCTGCTGCTGCTGCTGTGCCCATGTATGTTGTGGTGTGCCTCGTTGAGGGAATTGCAGTATAGAAACCCTGCACTGGCATGCTTGTGCTGCTTGCTTTCATGTGGGAGTCGCAAAGGAGCTGCTGCTGCTGCTGCTGCTGCTGCTGCTGCTGCGCCCATGTATGCTGTGGTGTGCCTTGTTGAGGGAATTGCAGTATGGAAACCCTGCACTGGCATGCTTGTGCTGCTTGCTTTCATGTGGGAGTCGCAAAGGAGCTGCTGCTGCTGCTGCTGCTGCTGCTGCTGCTGTGCCCATGTATGTTGTGGTGTGCCTCGTTGAGGGAATTGCAGTATAGAAACCCTGCACTGGCATGCTTGTGCTGCTTGCTTTCATGTGGGAGTCGCAAAGGAGCTGCTGCTGCTGCTGCTGCTGCTGCTGCTGCTGCTGCTGTGCCCATGTATGCTGTGGTGTGCCTCGTTGAGGGAATTGCAGTATAGAAACCCTGCACTGGCATGCTTGTGCTGCTTGCTTTCATGTGGGAGTCACAAAGGAGCTGCTGCTGCTGTTGCTGCTGTTGCTGCTGCTGTGCCCATGTATGTTGCGGTGTGCCTCGTTGAGGGAATTGCAGTATAGAAACCCTGCACTGGCATGCTTGTGCCGCTTGCTTTCATGTGGGAGTCGCAAAGGAGCTGCTGCTGCTGCTGCTGCTGCTGCTGTGCCCATGTATGCTGTGGTGTGCCTCGTTGAGGGAATTGCAGTATAGAAACCCTGCACTGGCATGCTTGTGCTGCTTGCTTTCATGTGGGAGTCGCAAAGGAGCTGCTGCTGCTGCTGCTGCTGCTGCTGCTGCTGCTGCTGCTGCTGCTGTGCCCATGTATGCTGTGGTGTGCCTCGTTGAGGGAATTGCAGTATAGAAACCCTGCACTGGCATGCTTGTGCTGCTTGCTTTCATGTGGGAGTCACAAAGGAGCTGCTGCTGCTGTTGCTGCTGTTGCTGCTGCTGTGCCCATGTATGTTGCGGTGTGCCTCGTTGAGGGAATTGCAGTATAGAAACCCTGCACTGGCATGCTTGTGCCGCTTGCTTTCATGTGGGAGTCGCAAAGGAGCTGCTGCTGCTGCTGCTGCTGCTGCTGTGCGCATGTATGTTGTGGTGTGCCTTGTTGAGGGAATTGCAGTAAAGAAACACTGCACTGGCATGCTTGTGCTGCTTGCTT